>JAADJG010000151.1:0-27676 GCA_012932025.1 Fusarium austroafricanum
GGTGGTCGGCGTTGTGGTGTATGCGGTAAGGCCGGGCATAATGCAAGGACCTGTCAGGTAGTAATTGAGACATCTGGGGAAGAGTATAGTGAGTGATTTTAATTGATTAGATAGTTTGTGATGGTTTTATGGCAATTTTCATTTAGATAGTTAAGATTTTTGGTCAACTCGCTTGTCTGGTCAACTCGCTTATCAAACACGTTAATGTGTATAGATCAGTTTTATTATATCCTGTGATGTTATAGAGATAAGAGTGTGTACAGACAGAATAATTATCGTGCATAAGCCCGGTTTGTTGTATCCTATCATGTTACCAGCACGACTGCACACAGTATGGTAGAAGGAAAGCTTAATTACAGAGGCAGTGCACGCGAGAGCAGCCCTTCTATGGGGAGATATGAAGCCATTCCTGGCCGATGTTGGATCTCAAGTTGACTTTCAAAATATGTGCTTACTGACAATCATAGCCTGTTCTGCACTCTTTATAATTCTCTATTTACGTGACAGCTTCTGGCCAATCGCTTCGGCACAACGAGCGTACATGTCCTCGACATATTCAATCAAGCTGGCCCACATCACTGGATCCTCATGTGGCGTGCTCTCCCCATACCATCTGAACTTGGTAGATTTGCCATCTATGTCCTCCAGGACAATGTTGGAGAAGATTTCCCCTGTAGCTTCACCGATGTCTTCATTGTGAACCTGGAAGCGAAGGTGATGCTTGACCGGATCGCAGAACAACATCACCTCGCGAACCCCATTCACCCATGCGTTCGGCTCCCACCGAATGGTGCGCACGGACCCCGGGCCATATCCCTCAAGAGAAGAAGAGACGCAACCGGGGAACCAGAGAACTTCAGCCCCGAAAGAGGTTACAATCCCCCAAACCTGCCCGATAGGCGCATTGATGATCCGAGTCACGTCGGAAGTAATTTCAGGCATGGCAGTCTCGTGAATGTGGTTGTTGAGCTAATCATAGAGTTAGAGGCTGCGCGGACAGCGATGATGGAGGGGATAGTACCGATATATTTCGGCAGTGATTATTTTCAGTTTAACCAAGGGCCGTTTTTCTCTGTGGCTGCTTGAATGGAAAGTGTTGTCTGCGGTAGTGTCAAACTAAGATTTATGTACTCAGAAATCGTCAACTTAGCCCCTGGTGGCTTTGTAATTCTCAGATGTTGTACGGAGTTAAGGTTCGAAGCCACCGAGACTAGACATTCGCCTTTCAAATTCGGCCGAAAACGAGGCAATCGCATAATTTTCATTAGTCACACGCCGGCAGAGAATTAGCTGTCATGCTAAAAGCTCTCAGGAGGTCCATCTTCTTGTTAGTAATGCGGGTGTTTTTAGTTAAAGAATGTCGGAGAATGTACTCCGTACGGGAGAGAGAATGCCAAATATGTCACGGTCAAGTGATTTGTTTTCACTGTTTCAAGCTAGACGCACTCAGCCACTAGCCCGCTTCACATCTACGCGGACTCATCCAGTCCTTTATGCTACCACGATTTATAATGAATGCCCAACGGAATCCAATGTGTACCGAAGTCTGGGGCAAATTGCACTCCGCTGGGAGCTGAACTAGGGGCAAATTTTTATTTATCACCGCATATTCGCTCGGCTCTCGCACTTTTCTTAATGTCCGAGCTTGCGTGCACGCCTCGAAAGCCACAGCCCATAAGCCGACATCCAAATTCTGATTGCTAATCCATCCTAGGTACACAGGATATGAGCTAGGCCCTAAACTGACTTGGGTGGAGGGCGGATATGTTGGGTCTTTCGATGCCCTAGGGTGAGTAAGCCCGTCCTCTGAGATTTCAATACCGTCCCAGCTGGGGTCAATTCGACTTTTAGCTCGAGTCATAAGGTACAAGGGACGAGGGGAAGGACGAATAACTTGCACAATTTGCCTGATTCGTACAACCACTGACCGACAATAGCCTTCCCCTCAGTTGCCGACAGTCTTTGGCTTAGTTTAACGCCTGGAGTTCTCAAATGACCAGAAGGCAGCGCTTGCATTAGGTTTAGGCGACCTTTTCTTTCTCTCACCTTCAATACCCTCTAACTGTTCGGTGCTTTGCACGACACAGCCTGGGACTTATTGCGTGCCCCCTTTCCTGTTCGTCCTTGCAGGCCTGAGTTCAACGTCATAACTCGGCCAGCACCTCACCTTCACTCCCCAGGTAGTCACTCGAAGCATACCACGCGTCACTGCAATCTCGCACTTAACCATCTTTCTTGTGGTTTGCTGGTGCGTAACGGTAGGTGCCAATGTTCGCCAGACCGGTATACATGAAGCACACGCTCAGGACATCTAGCTGCAGCCACGTACCTTTGAGACTTAACCCGGTACAGAGACTGTGGCGAGCCCCTCCAACACGTTCTACGCACACAATGGATATCTCTTCGAAAGTCCGCCTCTCGCCATCGCAGCAGCCTGTGTTTTACGTGCCCGGGATCAGCTCTGAGGCTGCCGACATCACAAGCAAGCTATTGCAGGAGAACCACGAGAAGCATCACATCTTCTTCAACCATGCTGAGTTCCATGTAAGCCATCTTCAGCACAACCTAACATACTGCTGACTTCACAATAGAATCATATCGCCCACCACCTCCTCTCTCTCTTCGCCCTCAATGCCACGCCCATTGAACTCAGGCAGGGCTGGGATGATAATAGATTTTACCAAAGATCGCCGATACCCCTCAAGCAGTCCATTGTCACAAACATGCATAACCCGGAGAAGTACAAGACCTACTTAGGCAGCGAGGAATATTACCATGACTTCCTAGTCTTCTTTAAAGAAGAGATTAGCCAGAAGGGTTGGCAGGAGGTGCTAAACGAGTACATATTCAATGGAGATGAGCGGGCTGATGATATGCTCGTGCGCATGTTTGGTGGCATCCTTCACCCGATCATCCACCTAGGCTTCGGCGTCGAATTCGAGCAGCCTTTAATTATTGCAGAGGCCTTGGCGCTAGCTGCTGTTCACGGCAACTGGGAGGCGTCGCACTTACTCCAGAGTGAGAAAGCGGCCAAGGCCAATAGTCCAGATCGCTGGTCCGATAAAACAATCGTTCAGCTGTTGGAAGAAATTTACACCGACGCGAAGCGGGCTTCAGGGGTTAGAGACAAGTATGCCAGCCAAGTACATGTTACGGAGGAGAATCTGGAAGAAAAAACGGCCGAGATGATTAATGCAGTTGGTAAGCTTTCCAGTCGAAGCCTACAGACGCCACCTGGCTGACATCTGATAGTATACTTCACTGGTGCCGCACAGCATCCGCCCCACCAGATCCGATTCGACTTCTGGAACATACACGCCGTAAATCTCAGCATCTTCTTCTGCTCGTTCCTACGACAGTCATGGCTCTCAATACCCAACAAAATCCGCCTCCTTGAATGGAAGATCCGCATGGACTTAGTTATGTATGCATCGCCACGGCCTTCCAAGCTCCTTCTCGACGAGATCATCAATTACAAGCCAAGAAAAGATTCTTCGTGGGAGGATATCTTTAAGCGCGTAAAGCTTCATCACGAGGACGGCCATGCCTGCAAGCTTGTGCGCGCCCTGGCAAATGGCGAACAATTCTGCAAGAAATACGAGGACAAGGACGGATTCGTCATCAAGGGTGATATGTGGAGGAAGCTTGGCCATATGGCCATCGACAGTGTGGAAGCTGGCTCGCCGGAGTATGTTCGAAGCGGAGCGTGGTCGAGTGTACCGTTGCGCGATCAAAATTAAGGTTCTGAAGGGTTGATTGAGTAGACACTCTTCAGCCAAGTTTCCCCAGAAGAAACACAAGAGGAGAGTCGGGAGTATCCGGCGCAATGTTCCTGAGCTAAGCCGCAGTTCCAAAACACTCAAGCAGATAAGTGAGGGCTTTCAAGACAAAGGTTAAGACCAGTCTGGAGAACAATTGATCTCAGACAATGTACAAACACAACGAGCCATCTTCTCTCCTCAATAATAACTTAATGTTTTCAGGGAAATCAAATCGTTCGCCATCCATATACTACTGTCATATTCACAACGTTTGGGACTGCTGCGCTGTTTTGGCTATACAGCCATAGCCCCTCACAGTACCTATTAAGCTACTATTTAAAAAATTCAGAAATTAATTGGGTTACTATAACTTTAAGATTTAAAAGTAAAATAAAGAAATACTTATTCTTGAAAGAGAATATATATAAAGGACTTTATAGCCACAAAGAATAGTAAATAAGGTTAGAAAATTAAAGCTTAAGGACCTTTATACTTGGTTTTATTTAAATATTTATTGGTTAAATATTTATTTAGTATAGAAAATATAGTATTATATTAATTAATTAATTAATTATAATATTGGGCTTTTGGTGTTTTGGCTGTGGTGGCCAGTTTGTGTGGGTGGCTGGTCGGTGGGTGACGGACGTTAGACGCGGGATTAAGGCAGACTACTTTTATTTTACCCGCGGTATTATGTAGTGGCTTTGACACAACAGGCTAGCGTTCCGTGAAACGCTACGGTAGGTTCAACCTACATAATCTCATATGCCACTCCCTATAGCTGACAAATAGCAATGGAACTCTAAAGAAACATATTATTTTATTATTTAAATAAAGAGTACCTGCAGAGACTTCTAGTTGTCTATAATTCCCTCAGCTCGGATTGAGTTTTGTTTCGCCGTATTAACATATATGTATGTAAGATAGATCTAGGCATAATATGTTTGCTTTGGCAGCATTTTGCATAGGGAAATAACAACGGCTTGCGTATTGCCTAGTTATGTAAAAGCAGCTACCTCCTTACTAGCTGCCTCCCTCTCTTGTGTGCTAGGACGACCTCTCTTTCGGGCGTTTTCACCGATCTTGGTATGGTCGAAAGGACGAAGGTAGCAGTGGATTAATGTTGAACCGGTTATTGCGTAATTGTGCTTGATTGACTATCTGATGATGTCTGGCCTCTTGTTACCCCTTATTTTGGGCTTATTGCATTAGGCTAATCCTCGCTGAGGAAGTCTTTTCGAAAACTGGCGTTGGGCCGACGTCAGAGGAGCTTTGAACGGGGAAGTATAAGATAAAGCGTTACAGTCTGTGTTGCCACAGACGGAAACCAGAGTCGAGGTCTCGCCTATGGGGCCACGATCTTTGGCTGTCACTGTGTGGACCATATTCATAATTATGTTAGCCTTGGACGTCCTGGAATGATGAAGGACCTGGGCGCTATTGTTGCTCGCGTAGCGAGAATGAACGGATGGCGTTTCGTGAGCAGCACTTCTTGGAGCGACTTTGATAACAGTATTGTGCAAAACGTCATGAATGCTTACATGGTCGTTGTGGAGGAGGCACTCCAGGTGATTTTTGCCGTGGAGAACATCATGCATGCTTTTGTTTGCGGTGGTGTCGGCAGTATCGCAGCGGCCGTATTCCTTAGCTTCTTCACTCGCTTCTCTCGGATCTAACAGTCAAACCAAGGCAAAGTCCTAACCCCTCCGAGGTTTATCGTGGTTGAACCCAAGGAACCAGATTGTTTGTTCCAAAGCGCCAAAAAGGGAGACATATGTCTCTCTGAAAGAAATCTTCGTACGCTGATGGCGGGCTTGGCTTGCCGCGGTCCATCGCTTTTTAATGGAGCCCAGTCATCGAGATATTACTTAAACGTCTCAGTTATAATTGCATCTGCCTTGCTGGGACTTACATTAGCAGCCTTCCTCACGCTCACGGCCAGCAGTTTATCGTAGAATTGTGCTGTTGCAGCCACGCCTCATTCTTCAATTTGGCCGATATGGGCTTCATGACTTGTTTCGATCAAGTAAATATTTAGTAGGGATCCAGAGCCAGGTCTCTTGAGCCTTCCATCCATGGGATACTTACAGGCTCTTCCAGAGCCAGGAAACTTATGCTATAGAAGCTGGCAAGAGAATATGAACTATAGCCAGGTTAGGCTCAGGACCAAGCAGAAGTCGTCGCCAGCCTTCAATGCCATGTCTATCGGATCAACGCTGACTGGGTCCGAATTGGGTAATAGATTGAAGTTTCTTCCGTATTCGGGCCTCACGACTGCTGTGCTGAAAGTGGCTGTCTCGGCCACTATGAGAGATGACCGAGAGTGGGGCCGTCGGTAGAATGATACATCGCCGAACGCATCAGCTACGTCAGTACTTGCTGGCCACAAGGTTAAACGTTAGGCTGCAAAGACAGGTGATCAGGAGAACCCACTAGCAATTCTCGTAGGTTCTGAGATGGGCTATTGGTGGGATGAACGATGGTAAGCATGATTCATTGTAGGATAGTAATATGGCATGATGATGTCTTAGATATCGCGTTGCATGTGACATGGCAAAGCTTCGAAAATGGCCAGCATGATTGCAATTGTTTCGGCATGAAAACGACATACAACCTCCTCAGTAGTTCTCTCCAAGCTCTCATGTCTAACAAGTCCAGACTAGATTCTCGTCACTGGTAGCTTCAAAATCCAACAGTCATCAGCTGTAGGTCAATTACCCCTGCTACACCGAATCAGTACGATTCCACCACGGCAGAGCCTCTAATTCCGGCAGACATGGCCTGCTCCCAGAGTTCTCACCTTAACCATCTTGCCCAGCGCACCTGGTATCGATGTCATGCAAGGCGCCATGCAAGAATAAGACTGACCGAGAGGCAGACAAAGATAAGTCCAAAGAGTTGATAAAGAAAGCTCAGCATAGCGGCGCAAAGTGATAGTTGATTGCCATGGCTAGCGCGGCCAAGTCTCTGTTTTCGGGATACGCATCAACGCTGATAATATTGGGATACGCCGATGGAGACATTCTCGGCCAAAGTAACTCAATGAGGGCGCGGTTGGCCTGCTTGGCATTTAAAATTACAGGGTTTAGACGCTGGGTCAGGAACCATGAGAGCAGAAACATTCTTGACTCTGGGGATGTCCGTTGCTTTTTCATCTTGGTCAACTGATCGACGACCATCCTCTTCTGGTCTTTTGTTTCGGCGTAGCTGTCGTACAAAGGGAATTGGGATCGGTTGAAAAATCCCATGTCTGCAAATGCAGAAGTGTCGACTGGGACTTTGGTGTTATACTCTTCAGACCCTACGGAGAATTTCTTATAGACTATGTCGTCTATAACAATAATAACAGCTGCATGGCCTGCGATGAATTCAGAGACCCGGAGATTCGTAATGTCATCTTCTTTGCCCCGGTTCTCGACGCGGTAGTTGATTCTCTCCAGCTTCATCATCACCTCTTCCCATTCTTTCTGGGTCATCTTTGCGTTTTTCTTGCCTTTAAAGGTGTCCGAGTTCAAACCGTGGTCAACATTTACAATGATGAGCTCCTTGTTTCTCTTGGTAAAATCGTTCAAGCTGTTAATAATGTCATCGAGATACTCGCCATTGCCGCCGTGCCAGTTGCCAAGATCAAACCCAAAGTGGCCAGTTGCCCACTTGCCACCAGTCTTGGACGGACGAATGTCCAACCAGCGAGCACCGTATTTCAGCTGCATTGATACGTTGAGCTCCTGGTTTTTAGTGTTCCAGGCTGAGCCTAAATATGATCCTCGATGGAAACGGGACATGCCTGAATTGTGTGTTCCGGGTATCGCCAGCATCCGAAGTGTGAGGCATGCGATCCTGGGGTAGATGGAGTGCATCCAGTCTTCAGGGGGGTTGGTTGAAACAAGCCATGACCAAACTGAAGGGTTGCGAGGATCCTCCTCAGAGCTGGCGATGATAAAGGGGAAGTTATTATCCCAATGCCATTCCAACTTGTGAAACGAGCCGCGCTTGTTGTTGAGAGTCTTGAGCCTTGTGAACCGGATGCCAGCACCCGGGTACCCATTTTTTCCAAACTTGCCCGAGTATTTAAGTTCGAAATCAGGACGGCCGGGCAGGTCTTTGAATTTGTAGCTTGCCTCACCAGCGTCGTCGATATGACCTTTGCCCTGAATGTAGATTCTGTTAGACGTGCCTAGCGCCTGATCAGTTTCACCAGGCTAATAATAGAATAAGGGTTTCTCACCTGGTCTAATTATTTTGGGAAAATTAAATTGATTCATCTGATAGCTCCTTTTCCTAGTCAAAGTCATATTCCAAGGTGTTGCGTTGACAAGAAGGAAATAAGATCCCTGCTTAAAACAACGACGCTCGAGTTGTTCCAACACATGATCCCCCGGAGTTTCAATATTTGAGTGCTCACTGTGGGATCGAACCTCGACGGCATGGGTAGGTAGCTCAGTAGGTGGCGCAGCAATGGTGAAGCCAGCTAGAGCAGAGACATATAACAAGAAGCGACCCAGCATCCTGAAGGAAATGTAACGCTGCAACGCAAAGAGAAAGAACGTTTTATCAGTGAATCAGGGCGAAGCAAGGGCAATATATTTTTGAATCCAAGAAACATGACTGGGAGCGGGGGACCTGACCCTCTTTGAGGGAACTTGATTGGGTTTTTAATTGTGTTTTTCCATGACATGTTTGACTTCATCAGTAGCCACTTTTGGGGCATTAAGCTTCTTATATTTCTGGCCACAGGATTAAACCTCAGGCTACCAGCATAGTGATGAGCACACCATATTCCTTTTCGCAAAAGAAGCTTCTACCCAAAAACCTTCCACGATGCACCCAGCCTCACCGTCGCGGCAAGCCATTTGCCGCGCGTGTATAAGACAAGACACACCGCACGCTTCGAGACTTTGACCGTATTGGCGAATCGAAAATTAGGACGTTTCAAGCCACGGAAGATATCAGCGCCAATTACTGTCACAAGAAGCTGGGGTACGCGTGTGAGGCGTCTTCGGCTACCTCATAAATATTCAGACTTATTGATGGAGCGGGGAAAACTCAATGTGGTGGAAGTGGACTAGATTCGAACACGCAGGCCATAGTTTGGTAGGACTGGGATAAGGTTGAGGGGTTGTAAGAAGCCTCAACCGTGGCACAACGGTACCATGCAGTACCCACCTGCCGTACGTACCCACCTACCGTACAGCAAAAAAAAATTCCCCCATACAGAATGCTATTTTTCAACCATATGTTGAAAATTCACCAAAAATAAAACCCGTGAAATGATTTTCGAATTTCGTTTTAGAATAAAGTAGATTTTAATATTTTCGCGGTATTTTGACTTCACGCCCTGCGCGTGTGCGTACCACACCTAATTCTTCCTCCTCCGAATTTGAACTCTCAACTTCTTCCATCCCTCCCACCTCGATCACATCCTCAACAGCATCCGCCTCTTCAATTGCTTCGTTTGCCTTGGAAATAGTCTCACCACTTACCAGAGCTTCTGCCAATGTCATGAATCTTTTATTGGGATTCGGTATCGCCTTCCTCTTCTTGCCTCTGGTCAACCGGCCAACTTCCTCCTCCAGACTGGCTATTCTGGTGCTCAGAGAGGCGATCTTTGACTCTTGAGCTTCAAACCCTTTCTATATCACAGAATAGCGCCTTCTTGTTAACGGGCTCATGTTCTTCCCCATATCTCGGATGTGGCGGCTGGTCTTTGGCGTATTATCAGAGTCGACTTGCCCGTCTCGGTGGCCGTCCGACCCGGGCATCGCTTCCTTCTTGTCCAGCTGAATCTCAGGATGTATGAGCGCTTTCCGCCGTGAAATCGGCCAGTTTCCAGTCACTCTCCAGCCTGAGAGTATATTTTTCTTCGTCATACCCACTTCCCTTGCCTTGGCATAGGCCTTGATGAAGTTGACCTTGTCTACCGGCGCAGAATCGGTCAGGCTGGCGAGTTTCTGCAGTTCTTTTCGGTAGGCAGCCTTGGATACATTGAAGACGCCATTATCCAGCGGCTGCAGCCCATGAGAGCAGTGTGCAGGCAGGTAACAGCAATATACGTTGTTCAAAAAGCACGTAGCCATCCACTCATCCTGGATTTTCAGTCAGCGCCGTCAGTGGCATTTCCGATCTAGAACAGGTAGATACTCACAGATACATGGCTTCCATGGCCATCTAATATGATGAGCCTTGCATCAGACTCATCCGCCGGTTGCGTTTGAGGCAGATAGACCTCCTTGAGCCACTCGACTGCGATATGGTTGTCCGTCCAGCCATTATCGGAGGTAATATAATACCAGTCGGCGATCCCCCGGAGCTCGTCGATAAACCACTGTTGTTGAAGCTCTTTACCTTTGAAGATAATCCCCGGCTTCAGAAGATGACCATCTGCGGTGACGGCTTCGATAAAGGTAGTCCAAGTGCGGGACTGAGAGCCCTTGAGGAAGGCCTTCCTCCTAGGATCGCTACTGCCAATGACCAAGGAATCCAAGCCTATATTTTTCAGTGGATTAGTGAGTTTGGTAGCAAAAATGATAAATACTCACCAAATCCAGCCATGATACCGCCCTCGTCAACATTAACCGTGTTCTCCAGTTTGATCCAGCCATATTCGCTCTCCCGGATATCAAAGTACCAATTGACGGCCATTGGGGTAAAGGAATTGAACCTTGCAGCTTCCTGGCGTTTCCCCACCTTCGTCTTGATATCGTCATGGCGTTTAATGAACCTAGCTAGCCAGTGTACACCGATAGGCCTTTCCCGTCCTTGCTGTCTCAAGAGGGCAGCAACGGTGGCGCGAACTTGACTGTGAGAAGGAGCATAGCCCAAGGCCTCTTGTCGAAGTATCCAGGTAACCAATCTGGACTCCTCCAACTTGGATAGCAGCTGAGCAGGCTGGGTGACCTCGGATTTTGACGGTAGGCCTCTTAATCGGTCAGAGAGAGTGGTCGGAGGCACGCCGTTCTTCTGGGCGGCCTGGTTCTGGGAGAGGCCATTTTCTGTGACATCTAGTATGGCCTGGATAACATCGTCCTCCGTATAAGATGATTGAGGCATGTTTGAGGTGACCAAGGAAAGATAGGGAAGAGAAAAGTTTAGATGAAGCTTCGAGGAGGCTGGTAGATAAGGGAGGCATTTTGAGACATTTTATATTAGTTCCGTGCGACCACACCGCAAGCGTCGCTGTGGAAGCAAAGTGGAAATATTGAATTCTATGCAATTCTTAATGTAATAGACATTTTCTTATTAAAATATCTTTCATTTTGATAACATACTCTATAAGTGAAATTGGGCATTTTGTATGGGGAAAATCTTTTTTGGTGTACGGTAGGTGGGTACGTACGGCAGGTGGGTACTGCATGGTAAAGAACTCAAATTGACATATATGAGAAGTTCACTCGGTGCCCTCACTGACATGTAAGATGCGGAAGGTCAGTCTGTTGGAGCTTGGGGTCAATTCGAGACTAGGCTTTTAGCCAAACAAAGCTTCGTCAAATGACCTTGAGGAGAAAGAATGCATGACCTTTGAGTTTGGCTTGCACCAAGATTCCTTGGCAATCCGCCGATTTGGGGTTGTTTTTTTACTTCCCCTCTAGAATGAATCACAGATGGCTTGGACCTGAACGTCAAATCTGGACCCTGCATGCTCCTTGTGGTTGTATAATGTTGAGTGGTATCCATGGCATTGGATGATGCCATCTGTGGCTTTTTCACCTTGACTCCTGAATCTAATTGAGAATCAGATGGCGTGGCGCGCTTCGATGATGATTTGTCATTTTTGATGGGGAACTCTCCGATTTCCTTTATCTTATCTACTCTCCGTGCACATGTTGTTGAACCTACGCAGCAATATTAGCATTTCGCAGCTCCTCATTCTCAAGCTTCTTACCAAAATCAGCCTGTCTTCTTTTCATTTCGGCAAAGGGCAACGAGTACAATGCATCAGAATGGAATGTGGATTAAATTTCATCCTTGAGCAATCTTTCGTGCTAATCCGAGCCATAAATCTCCTGTACGCATCATCCTTTGGTTTCAAATGACCGCTTCAACTCTATTCAAAAGTCGCAAATAGCTTGACTGCCATGCTTTATTAGCATGGAGGTATTCAGCTTATCATCTATGTCTCGGCCATCCTGTCCGCGGCCTGTAACAACGGTTCTCCGGATTTTCTTCGCGGCAAGTACCCACCTTGGGATTCCAATGAGCAAGCCAAGGCCACTCTGGTGGAATATGGCCATTTTGGTATGAGAATTCGACCTACAATACTGAATTCAGCATAGACCCCTGCAGAAACATGCATTCGATGGAGATCCGGTGTTTCAAGAGGCTGCTGTTGTTGGGCGGACCGATTGCTCTCGATGCAGTGCAGATAGAGGGATCTGTATCTCCCACGAGAGGGTCGGGGTTTCTTCCAAATTACTTCGGCCTCGCGTACTGTGATCCACTGGGCTACAAGTTGCGTTTATGAGAATTGCATTGCAGGAAGGGAATTTCTTCTTGAGAGGATTTGGGGCCTATGAACGGCACAGGACGTCCAGGGGTTCAGTGGGGTTTACCCGAGATGCTACAAAGGCCACCAGTGAGAATATTGTGCAATTAGTGATAATTTGCTCATATGCCACAACTTTAAGTGGGATGAAGTTCTTAGTGAACCAAGACGGAAAAGCTGACCTCTTAGGTTTTAAATCCGGAGGCTGCATCTTTGCAATTATAATCTCGCCTAAAAACGCTTTTAATTAATCCTTTAGTAGATTCTCTTACATATTTTATATTCTATGACTAAATTATAGTAATTATTACTATACCTTACTAACAACAGCTGTTTCCTCTAACTACCCTGTAACAGAGATTACTAGCGGTCTGGAAACACAGAACGTTGGTGAGAATAACAGACTAGGCTGAATACGAAATCTTAGCAAACGGTATATATCAAGGTGCTTGATGGTGGAGGAGACTGCTGGTGCGTTGGATTTGCTTATACCTGTCATATGCGTATGGCTGGTGTCTAACCAACGCATGCATAAATCAGTCGACGGAGTTTGCCGATAAGTCCAAGGATGCAAATAGTTACATTATTTCGTATTGCAAGCCACAATGACGAACTTTGAAATCAACTTTCCCGTTCTTCAAATCAGCTCAAAGGATGCGTTCCGAATGTAGATACTTCCCAGAGTCTAATGCCCTCACAAGACACCTTTCAGCCTGCCAAGCCATGCGTAAGGTTAAGCTAAGAGATATGCGGAACTTGCGGGCCTTCAGAAGAATCGAGCAGAAAAAGAACGGCTCATCGAGTGTGCAAAGGACCTTTGTCAAGAGCTTGAAGATGACGTGTTCGAGAACCTGCTGAATTCGATGACTGCGCGAATGCAGGCGTGTTTCAGCGTAGATGGGTGGTATACTAAGTATTGATGGAGTTTATCCTGATGTATAGTCTTTGGGGATCATTGTTATTTAGCTTTCAATTTAATACGAACTTATTTGAGTGCATAATGCGAAGTCAAAGGTTGCGTGGTCATAGGGACAAGATGGGTGGACCCGGAAGTTGTCGGAACTTTTGCACGCCCACTGTAGCTATCATAGAATTTTGTGTATATAAATGGAAAGACGAAGAAAGAAGGAGGAAATTATCAAGTTTCACATGACGAGCTGTGTGAGTAGCAAAAACGGGCTGTGTGAATAGCATGACTCTTTGTGTTAATCCTATACGTATAATGTGTACTCCATGTATCCGTACACGGCCGAGTCTTATGTTCCGCAGCTCTACCTGTAGAACATTGAGTATACCTAAGTATCTCCAGGATTCCAGCATCGTAGACAGCAATCAATCATACCATAATCGTCTGAATAATACCACCCCGTGATTTCCAATCTGTCCCTGAGTTGCACGGAAAGCCCCTAGGCAAAGAAATCATCCGATATTGCAAACTACACATCCGTAGTACTAGTGGTATTGTGCACCAACGCGTTGATTGTCCTGTCTTTAGCACTTCCAGGACCAATTCCAGTGATGTCGCCTTTATCGGCAAGAATCAGAATCTTTGACATCACCTGAGAAGAGTCGCGCTCATTCCAAGTGGCATCACTCAGAAGGCAGCAAGCAACGCCAGCTACATGTGGAGTCGCTGCAGTGCAAGCTAGTTAGCTTCATGGTTACTGTTTTCTAGGCTTCAACGAAGTACTTGCCCATAGACGTGCCACTGATTGTCCTAGTTGCCGTTGGGCTACCCTTCCAGCAGGAGAGAATATTGACGCCAGGAGCAACAATATCGATCACTATGTCGCTCTGTTAGCAACAACTAAGCCCTAATGCAGCATTCAGTGTTGAGAGCCCATTAATGACGTACTCTTTCCGAAGCCTGAGAAGGGGGCAAACGCATCCATGATATCCGTTGCGCCGACAGTGATGGCAAGCGGCTCGCGAGCAGGAGACTGGTCATCAGCCAGCCCCTGGTCTCTGGTTAGCAGGCAGATCATCTCTATCGTTCGTAGCAAACTTACAGACGAATTTCCGGCAGCAACACAGACCACTACCCTATGGCGGACAGTGGACGCAACGGCAGCATCCAAAGCTGCACTGGCTCCGCCTCCCAAACTCATATTCACCACGGCGCGGTCTCTAATTCCGTGCAAATCGACGTCGCCGACGACCCATTCAAGCGCCTTGATGATGTCACTAGTCTGTGCAAACCCCGTTACATCACTGAACACCTTGACGGCTACGATGCTTGCTCTCTTGGCCACCCCGTATGCCCGGCTTCCGATTGTGCCCGCGACATGAGTGCCATGGCCCTGCACGTCCTCATCGCTTGCACTGCCGTCGGACACGAATACGGGCCCCTTGGTAGCCCGTCTCTCAAATTCGACGTGCTGATCGTTGATGCCAGTGTCGATGACGTACGCCACAGTGCCAGCGCCGGCTGCGTCGTCCCTGTATGTGTAACTGTAAGGGGGGTTGCCAACTTTGGCGCGTGTCGAAATCCGTCCCAAACCCCACGGTGCGTCAGATTGAAACTGGCAGTGGCGGTAGCGCTGCTCTGGCTCGATGCCAAGCACCTAGAGTGTGGAGGAAAATGCAGTCAGCAACATGACGAGATCATCTGGCAGAGAACTGGCATGCGGTTCTCTTATTCACATACCTCAGGCATCTTCTCTAACTCAGCTTTGGTGGCGTCATCGAACTTGGCAGAGTAGCCTTTCAACTCGGGAAAGTCGAACTGCTGACTGACCTGCACATTGAAGGGAGTAGTGGGGTCCACCGTCATGTCGTCCAACTTCGACAAATGCTCGCTCTGCATTAAC
The DNA here is from genome assembly GCA_012932025.1 of Fusarium austroafricanum. Lineage (NCBI taxonomy): Eukaryota > Fungi > Ascomycota > Sordariomycetes > Hypocreales > Nectriaceae > Fusarium > Fusarium austroafricanum. The sequence continues at coordinate 15,054 of JAADJG010000151.1, forward strand.
TCCGCCGTCAGGTTCGGTTTGACCATGACGACCCACTGATTCGGCAGGATGTTGTTCTGTTGGGTATCCATTATGGACCTTTTGATTGATTGTTGGTGATCTGGAAAAGACCTGAAGGAATGGGAATGAAGTAAAGTTTGATCTGTGGTCTTTGTTTAATGTAATTATCGCGGTTGCTAAGTTGAGAGTAGAGGAAGGAAGATGGGCTACCGCGCTTCTTATACTTTTTCTGGTTCCCAAATGAGTGTAACTGGGTCAAGGGTCGTTGCTGATGGTATATGTTGGGCTACTTCTCGACAACTAGTTAGATGCCAACATTATTTAAACTTCAATCTATTACACTAGAACAATACGCCTCCTCGTAACATTATTAATGGCCTGCAGATTTAATACAAAGTCTTAGCTGATATCATGTACAAAGGTGCTGTTACATAGTTCAATGGCTTTTGGCCTTATCGAAGCTGCTACATTCCTACTTCCGAGGAGCTTCAAGAATAAAGCTTAGATGAGAAACACGTACCGGTTAAGATACTTCAGAATATAAACGCACTCTTGGCTATTAACCAAAACAACCTGCTAATTTCGTTGCGATTCTACTCGTAAATGAGGAGCCAGAGTTAGGCTATCTAAAAAGAGTATAATACGGTGCTTTTTGGAGTAGGGCTAAATAAGGCTGGAGGACCAGTTGTATCCTTAAGATCAATTAGGTATCAGGCTTACTGGTAACGTCCGTTTTTCAACGGCTGTCATCCGTATTAGTGACGAAACTTTTAGTCATTTAAGGATCATCACAAGTAAGCCAGAGCAAGTTTATTTATTTTCCGCTGCAGGGTTTCGGCATTTGGGAAGCGTCAACGTTACATCCGGCATTGGAACACAGCTGTAATAGAGTGATCCCACTATCTATCCTGTCGAGTTAATGTGTGTTGTTGCCCCGCCCCCAAGCGACGTCTGTGCGGAGAGACAGAGTGTGTCTCTTGCTCGTAATCGAAGGCTCTAATTTAGTCGCAGAAGAGGTGGAGGAGCAGTAATAGTACTGCTGCTATGTTTGTGCTATTTCATTATCCAATGCCATTAGAATCAAAGATGCAGTCCTGGCGCAAAAATGGCCGACGTAAGCGCTACCTTTGTTAGCAAATACGAGCATAGTGAGGAAGTCAGTCGCAGCCCTCAACTTGTACTTCGATATCATCAGGTTGTACCGCTTCACATCCCCTCTTGATTAAGATAGGTCCAAATGTAGCTAGGTAGTCGACGTACTTCTCGTTTTAAGCATATGTAAACCTTCAATGCTCTTCGGCTTTTATATTCTTAGCTAGTCACACGTCAAAGGCGGTGCCTGCACGACTTGCTTACTTGGGGTTGTTTTGGCTGCATAGTTCTACTTGGGCCTGGCATGATACCTTTAATCATATGACTCGATCGAAACCATGTGATCCCTTCTCCTCAGGATGTAGATGATCCTGCATCTGCATTGCGGCCGCCCTCCTTGCCCACAACTTCGGGCCAGCCACTGATCCTAGGACATGCCGTCATAAGGCGAAACCACACAACCTTCTATACAATTCGCTTTCACATCGACCCCTCTCCGTCCCTCCTAATCCTATCACTCTGCTCCCTTCAATCCGTAAATCCACTTAAATTCACCACTAATAGTAATAAGATTCTAGGACCAGACCCTCGCTCAACTGCCGATATTCCCCTTCCTTCATGAGTTTGAGGGGACAATGGCCAAAACTTTAAGTGTCTCCAAATCAAGTGGATAAAATGTTTTGAAAGCAGCAGCATGACGATGAGCACGGTCACCGAGAACTTAATTTCTATGGCTCTGCCAGATTGCTGCGCTACCGTTGAGCTACAGTGTGCAACTTAAATCTAACCTCAAACTTGTATTATACGGCAAGTCTAAAATAAGAATTTACGCTCCAAACGTGAACCTCTTACTGCTATCGCATGTTCGAGTTATTCGTATTATGCTATGATTACCTTTTCTCCCTCCTTATATAACCTAAATATAGAACAATGAATTTTGTACTAAATCATCCTGATTTCATTTTTACTGTCTTGTCCCCAAGCTCGAGAAGTAAGAATCGTAATGATGACAGACCGGCGCTTGCTCCTACTCGTATTCAGTAAGAGGCTTCCTAGCATTTTGTTCAATAACCACCACCACCGCACGTACTTGGTCTGCTCTTGCAATCTACCGCTGCTTAGCACCCTTATCGCTTAATTCAAATCTTGCCCGTCAACGCAGATACCATACAGCCCTCCCCGCGCCCCCAGTTTGCCATGACTGCCAATGCCGAACCCTCAACACAAGCAGCGCCAAATATGACGCCCGAGTACGAGGTCAAGCTTCTGCTCAAACCCACCGCAGTCCTCGGCCCAGAAAAGGAGCTCAAGAGCACCGTCCTATCGACCTTCGGTATGCCTCCAAGCATCACTAAGCAGAGTATTCAGTTTCTCGACACGGACAGCAAGGATATCTATACCGCCGGCTGGAGCCCACGCATCCGCAAGACTGAGGACGAAGATGGTTTGGAGCTGACGTATAAGAAGCGGTATACTATCGTGGGCGGCGACATCGACGCGGCGCTCACCACGGCTAATAACGATGGTTTCGACGCCGGCGACTTGAAGTACGAGGCGCAAGTCGAATGGGGCTATCAGAAGCAGACGCTCTCTATCAGCCGCAAGAAGAAGGTGGCGGAGTCTACGAACAGCGAGATGGATCTACCGGGGGAGTCAAACTCCCGTGCAATGTTAATTGACGAAGCACCCGATAAGTTCGATGACTGGCAGGGCAACAACTGGGGCACTCGCAAGTTGGAAGAGTCGCGTATATTTGGGCCGGTCCGCGCCAAGCGCTCCGTTGGCAAGTGGGAGGGGATGCGGCTCTACATCGAGGTCTGGCCTATTGGCCAACGCGCGAGCACTGAAATCGACTACCTCGTCGAGGCATCTTTCAAGACTGAGAGCCGCATGACAGCCTCGGTGAAGCACGACAGCTTTATCTCCTACCTGCAGGACAAGGGTTGGTTTCTCTGCAAGGACTCACTCAAGACGCAGCTCATCATGGATCGTTATTAATTGGAAATTTACTAGGCGTAGAGATAGTTCTTAATTTGGCCTCCGCGATAGTGGACTCTGGAAGAATAAAAAACGGGTTCTGAACTATAGACGAAATATTATCCTATCAGCTGCAATTCACTATCGAGATGACTCTCTCATAACACATGAAATAATTAGGTTACGATCTATCTGCCTTGTGACGTAGTTTTAACTTTAGGCATTTCTGCTCTAATATGACAGCTGTCATGTTAGCCCTCACCCGGAGCACCAGCTCCACGGCGGCGTTTAGTAGAACTGTCTGATATCCTTTCTATAGTACCGAGGCTCTTAGCAAAAGCTATAAACAGGAGATGCATCATTGGTCTCCTAATTAACCTGATGAGTGACTAAACCTGTTGTTTAACGGTTTATCAAGTGATTGCCTTAGAGCGGCATGCCCGTGACTAGTAAATCAATCTCGAGTCTGAACAGTGAACAATAGCATAGATGCCGATGAACTGGCAGACTGGCCAACAATTTATTTATCGTTATCTGTTTCCTTTTTAATTTCCGCGGCGCCGGCTTACGCTCCGGCAGAAATTTTATTATTTCTGTGCAAAACTTATCTATCATCTTTTCACACATCCTGCGCACGGGCAGCCACTTATTCATTATCACATCAACATAGACTATTAAGCACACCATGCATCTAGTCGTCACCCTCGAGCCATTTCTCTCCTTCGACTAAACACTGTAGTCACTAACCTGCATATGATGCACCTTTAATCGTATACTGAGGTTAGCTTCCCTGTGGCAATACGACAGAGACACCTGCGTCTTTAGGAACATTTCCGAAAAGCCTAATCAAATCACCTCAGGTGTTGACTCGTTACTTCGTTATTGTCGTTCTGCTGCGGATTAAGCTATGAACAGAATCTGTAATAATGGTCTTGAAATCTGTAGGTTCAATTTTATTACCTTTCAATTACGAGCTTGAGCTGCTGGCCAGCATTTTAAGGTTTGGGCCTAGATCCAGGTATCTCAATCGTGGGTGTACTGCCCTATAAGTTGGATGTTGCTGGCAGGTGATGGCTTAGAGTAGGAAGTTTAACTCAACCCACACACGCCGGTAACCCAAGACATATTCAGCCATGATACTATTGTCGCATCGCCTGACTAAAACAAATGTGGGACTATTCATTCATATTAGCTAACATGCATTCGAGGACAAGTATAAGCCACAAAACCTTAAACAAGTCGCAAACTCTCTGCTTTAAAACTGGTTTATCAGAGAGCTCAATACGGTGTAGAAGAGTATGAATTGCTATTGGTCTATAATAAGCAGCACGTTTAGTTTCCTATTAACATGCTTAAGTAAATCTATGTTTCAAGACATCGCTTGTCCCTCTTTTTGGCGTTGTTCCGGGTTAGTAAATGTCGTTGGGACAAAGTTGAGGCTCTTAGGCAGGAGCAGGGATAGATTCAACGGCTCGGAGCGTGTTGCGCTACACAAGGTCCCTGCTTGGTTTTAAAAATATTCCGAGCCGAGGAGATGCTAAAAATAGCTGTTTACGACGAGGGAAAGAAGCCCAAAAAACTAGCTTTTGTGTATGACGCTGCATTTACAAAAGCTTTATATCACTAACCCTACTTGCCATTTTTGTCCCCTACCCTCTAAATAGCAGTAAGTGCGTTTTTTCTGGAGGGGTAGACACGGGGTAGAGATGTATGGGACTGTGGTTGGACGGGAAGGGGAAACAACCGACCGACCGTCGGAGCCCTAGTGCTACAGTCCAAAATCAATTGTTGTACAATTTGATTTAATTTACCCCACTTTACAGGGGGTTGACTTGAATTTTGACAAGGGGTAGACTTGAATTTTGAAAAATGGTCTAGCGTTGGGATAGAGTGGACCTCCACAGGGGGTTGACTTGGATTTCTGATTGGTGCTTGGTTACACGTTCAGGCAAGACAACACTTTAACAGCAGCGCGTCATGTTCTGGCTCCGATTTATCAGCGTCCGTCGCGACAAATGTGATATCGAGCCAGCAACTAATGTTGGGCCCCAGGACTGCATTTTTAACTACACGCGAAGGGATCAGAAGAATCATCGTTGTTTGGGAGAAAATTCGTGGTGGAGACTGCCCGTCATGGCGGACCCAATAGGGGCCGAGATCGTAGTGGAGCAGGATGACGCCCCCTTTTCGACGCCAAAGAGACCGAGTCGAATGGTGAGGCCAACGAGCAAGGTCCGAGACACGGCGCGACAATTGGAAGACACTGCCAAAGAAACGCGAAAAACTACCCGGCAGACGACGCGAAATGTACCGGCCGAAGAACAGATCGACCGACCGACCGAAACCCGAAAGAGTAGCGGCAGTGGCAGCAGCAGCGATGGAAGGGCAATGCTGCAGAGGGCGCTGGATCTCCTGGCAGAGTCGCGCAGGGAGACCAAGAGGCTGCAGGAAGCGCTGAAGGAACAGATGGAGATGACCAGGGAACTTAGGGAAGCTGTTGCAAAGCAGGAAGAGACAGTGCACGAGATGGGCAAGCAGATGATGGAGATCAAGGATCAGATGACCGAGGAGCTGCAGCGCGTCCGCGAGCAGCTCGAAACTATCGTTACGAACACAATGGACGGACCTCAACGATCATATGCTGACGTCACACGACTGACACCGTTCTTACCCCACAACGATTCGAGGACCTTAGCCGCTCCGCCGAACCCCACAGACATGCTTTACTGCACGATTGACGTTTCAAGACTAGATGAAGATGAGGCTAGGCTCTCAGCCGGGACGATCCGAGCGACAGTGGAGAACGAAGTCCGCTCCGAGCTGGATAATCCCACGTGGCGATGCCGAGCGGTGACTAAGGACCCAAAGAATCCCCACCGTGTCAGGATCACCTGCAGGGACGAGAGCGAGCATGAGATTGTGAAACGCGTAGCGGAAACAAAACTGGCCCCGGGAGCCCGGGTCCTACGAGACGACCTGTACCCTATCAGGGTGGATAATGTCAGCCGTATTGCGGTACTAGACGAGGAGAACGAAGTTCGAGTTGAGATCACCGAGACGCTCGGACGAGAAAATGACACCGAAGTTGCCAAGGTAGCATGGCTCAGTAAGAGAGACACCCCCAAGGCGTATGGCTCGATGGTCGTATATCTCAAAAAACGGTCAGAAGCTAGGCGGTTCATCAACGAAGGATTCTTTGTGGCTGGAGGAGAATCCGGTACTACAAAGGCGTTTGAACGTCGTGACCGCCCCAAGCAATGTTACAACTGCCAACAGATCACGAGCCATAAGGCCTACCAATGCGACAGACCACAAGTCTGTGGAAGGTACGCGCAAGAAGGCCATCACCACAGTGCATGCACAGGAACGATTCCGAAATGTATCCCATGCGGCGGCCCCCATGAGTCATACAGCAGAAACTGCCAGAAGCTCTATCCATTACAACATAAATAGCATATTCTGACTGTTTCAACTGAATGTCAGAAAGCAAGGACCGGTACACGATAGTTTAATGAACGACAAGGACATTCAGGATGCAACCGTATTAGCTATCTAAGAACCCCAAGCACGGAGGATCCAGGGTAGGCTATTGATAACACCGATGGGGCACCACAAATGGGTCAAGATGGTACCTACGACAGAGAGGGAAGGTAGATGGGTGATTCGGAGTATGCTTTGGGTGAACAAGGAGGTGGAAGCCGAGCAGGTGCCGATAGACTCCCCAGACGTGACGGCAGCGGTTGTTCGGCTGCCAGATCGTCTGGTCTTCACGGCGTCTGTCTACGTACCTGGGGGAGACGCCCAAGCTCTACAAGACATATGCGCTAAGCTTCGTAAAGCTATTAAAGAGGTGAGACAGAGATCGGGGAGAGCGGTAGATCTGGTTATTGCTGGCGACTTTAACCGCCACGACCAGATGTGGGGCGGAGACGATATATCCGTGGAGAGACAGGGCGAGGCGGATCCGATCATTGACTTGATGAACGATTTCATGCTTAGGAGCCTCCTTCGCCGGGGCACAAAGACATGGCAAAGCGGAGACTACGAAACAACCATTGACTTGGTTCTGGCGTCCGAGGAGCTTGCGGACACAAACATCAAATGCGCGATACATGGTACGGAGCACGGATCGGACCATCGCACGATAGAGACGGTGTTCGATATTTCGGTCCCGGGGCCGAAACAAGAAGAAAGACTGCTATTTAAGAATGCACCTTGGAAGGAGATCAATAGCAGGATTGTGGAGACGCTGAGAGTTAGGCCAGTGGGAAACACGGTGCAGCAGAAAACGGACAGGTTGATGTCGGCCATGCTGGAAGCAGTCCAAGCACTGACACCTAAGGCTAAAGCATCACCGTATGCAAAGCGGTGGTAGACTCATAACCTCACACAGCTGCGGCATGTATACACATACTAGAGGAATCGAGCCCGTGCCATAAGGCGTGTGGGACAGAATGTTAAAGATCTAGAGAATACGGCAAAGGCTGCGGCGAAGCAATACCACAATGCCATACGGCAGCAAAAGAATAATTACTAGAAGGAGTTTCTGGCGGATAACGACAACATCTAGAAAGCAGCCAAATACATAAAGTCTGGGGACGATGCAGCTTTTGGGAAGGTACCCCAGCTCGTTAAGGCAGATAGAACAGCAACAACTAGCCATAAAGAGCAAGCCGAAGAACTATTATCCAAGTTCTTCCTGCCACTGCCAGACAACATCGAAGATAAAGGACCACGGCAACAAAGAGCCCCAGTAACGATGCCAAATCTGACTCTAGAGGAGGTGGAACGTCAACTGTAGGCAACAAAGTTATGGAAGGCCCCAGGAGAAGATAGACTGCCAGCAATCGTCTAGAAGCAAGTTTGGCCCTCGGTAAAACACGACGTCCTCTACATCTTCCAAGCATCACTGGAGGAAGGCGTAATACCAGACCAGTAGAAACACGCTCGAATCATCCCACTCAAGAAGCCAGGTAAAGATAATTATACGATTGCGAAAGCGTGGAGACCAATCTCGCTTCTCGCTACGCTAGGTAAGGTGTTAGAGTCGGTAGTTGCTGAGAGAATCTCCCACGCGGTAGAGACCCACGGGCTGCTTCCGACCAACCATTTCGGCGCGCGGAAGCAACGATCAGCAGAGCAAGCCCTCGTACTCCTGCAAGAACACATCTTCTCGGCATGGCGTTCACGTCAGGTCGTGAGTCTCATTAGTTTTGACGTCAAAGGAGCATATAATGGCGTGTGCAAAGAGAGATTGCTGCAGCGGATGAAGGCGAGAGGGATCCCCGAGGCTCTCTTGCACTAGATCGATTCCTTTTGTTCAGAGCGGACTGCAACCATTGTAATCAATGGCCAAAGTTCTGAAAGCCGACCTCTACCACAAGCAGGACTTCCGCAGGGATCACCCCTATCGCCGATACTGTTTCTATTCTTCAATGCAGATCTAGTGCAAACTCAGATCGATAAGAATGGTGGGGCTATTGCATTTGTCGATGACTACACTGCGTGGGTATCGGGACCGACAGCCCAGAGCAACCGGAGAGGAATACAAGCAATAATTGACAAAGCTCTCGACTGGGAGAGACGCAGCGGCGCGACATTTGAGGCGGAAAAGACGGCGATCATACATTTCACCAGGTACACAGGCAGAGTAGACTCAGAACCATTTACTATTAAGGGTGAGAGAGTCTTTCCGAAGGATCAGGTCAAGATCCTAGGGGTCATCATGGACTCACGGCTTCACTACAAGCAACACATCGCAAGGGCAGCAACGAAGGGTTTAGGAGCTGCGATGGAACTGAAACGGCTGAAGGGAATGGCTCCCTCAACAACGAGGCAGCTCTTTACAGCCATGGTAGCCCCTGTGGTGGACTATGCCTCCAACGTCTGGATGCATGCGTGCAAAACAGCATCGGCGTATACGATCCATCGAGTACAAAGGATAGGAGCGCAAGCAATCATAGGGTCCTTCACAAGCGTGGCGACAGGAGTAGCTGAGGCTGAAGCCCACATAGCGACCATCCACGATCGGTTCTGGAGACGAGCAAGCAAGCTATGGGTAGACATACACACGCTGCCGCGGACCAACCCAGTCCGGAACCTCCTACGAGAAATCAAAGCCTTCAGGCGCTTCATATCTCCACTCAGGCGCATCGCGGATGTATGCAGAGAGGTACCGAAGGATACCATGGAAGTCATTCGGCCATTCACCCTCGCTCCGTGGGAGGCACGCCTACAAGTCATACTGAACAGTCAAGGAGAGGAAGAAGAAAACAAGATCAAAGAGCTAGCCAAAACAGGATGGGCGGTCAGGATAGCGACAAGCAGCTCCGCGCGGAATGATCAAGTCGGTATGGGAGTAGCTATCAGAATCCCCATATCCGTGGCAAGAGCCGGCAAGATCAACGAAGCCTTTTCGGTCACCCTGGGTATGAGGGAAGAACACAACCCGTACACAGCCGAACTGGCAGCGATCGCTCATGGTCTCAACTACCTGCCGGAGATGAAGTATCGAGTCATTGTGATCGCGACAAGTAACAAATCGGCTGCACAAGCTATAGGTAACCCCCGCCAGCAGTCAGGTCAAGGACATATACGAGAGATATATGATGCTATAGAGAAGCTTCGAGGAGATGGAAACAGAGTCAACCTCATCTGGCTACCACGCGACAGCGAGCTCAAAATCCAGAAGACAGCCAAGATGTCAGCTCGTTACGCAACAGAGCCATACATGACACCGCGGAGAGGAATGATCAAAGCAAAGACCACAATTCTTAATCGAACGAGGGCAGATCTACGAACGGAGAGGAAGTTACCAGATGGAGTGGGCAGGCATTCTAGAAGGGTCGACTCGGCTCTGCCTGGTAAACATACCCGCCTGCTGTACGATCAATTATCATGGAAAGAGGCCAGCGTGCTGGCACAACAACTGAGAACCGGAATGGCGCGACTGAACGGTTACCTATATCAGATCAGGGCAGCACCGACGGATGAATGTCCGTGCCGGCGGGCAAAGGAAACGGTAGAGCATTTCCTCTTTCGATGCATGAAATGGACGACACAACGCAAAGAGATGTTTCAGAGTATAAATGAGAAACGCGGCAACCTCTCCTTCCATCTGGGAGGTAAGGCAGCATCAGACGGTCAGGAATGGAAGCCAGACATGGACGCGGTGCGGGCCACGATCAGGTTCGCGATCGCTACGGGTCGCTTGGAACGGAGATGACGGGAACACTACTAACCTAGCAACATTTTATCAACACTAACCGATAACCTATGACGTACTCAAATAATCAACAGTAGGCATTGCTTCAGCCGCCGAAGATAGGAAACTGAACACTTGGAGGGATTGGGCTTCAAGTTGACCTGCTACTACTAATAATCACGAGGACTAAGAAGAAAAACAATGACTAGACTGGAAGGAACAAGGTGAGAATTGTATGGGCTTGGCGAGAGCAAGGCAATAACTAGCGAAGTGTATGTACCTTTAGCTTCAGAGCCTATTGGGCGTTGGCCTACCGGGCGTAATAGACTTGTATACTAATGTTGGTTGCCTACAGCACTGATTCGTCAGACCATGACACTCAAGCCTTTGACCGAGCTCGGCCCTTCTAACCCTATATACCCGTTTATGCTTCTTTCTCAATATCGGATTCTTGTTTGTCAGAAATGTCAATATGCATGCTTGGCCAGAGAAGTTACCACCCATCTTGCCAAAAAGCATCCTGAAATCGACCTATGGACCCGGCGCAGACTAGTGGAATTCATCGAAGTGTTACCAGATGTGCTTCGAACCCGGGCCGAACTACCTCAATTACAATATCCACTACCAACAAACGAACCCATTCCTTGCCTCGCCCCACCTAAGCTTGATGTCCACAAATGCCGACACTGTGGTTTTAATATTCGCCAGGTTCAGGCGATGCAGGAGCATTGTACCAAGCTTCATGAGTGGGTCAATCCCAGAAGCAAAGGAAGGCCACCCATAGGACATCAGGCGGCCGAACTTCTGCCATGGATAGAAGGTGTTGCATGCCAACGATTCTTCCCTTCCCGAGAAGGCAGCAAATGGTTTGAGGTCAACATACAGACAAAAATAAAGGCAGACAGGCCGAAGGCAATGACAAGTGCCAAGAAACCGCAAGGAACGCCCTATGTTCTTACATCTGAGGCATCCACCCATCTACAACAAGTTATAGATCGGGAAGCCAGGTATCGAGAAGCTTTGAGTCAACCCCGGACGACTATCAATGACACAGGCACCGACACATTTGCCGCTACAAGCTTGTGGCTAGACCGAACACAATGGCCTTCTATCTACCGAGGGTCCCGACGAGACATTCTGCGCGCGCTGATCAGACTACCCAATCGCCATTCCCTCCACGCAGACTACACCTTAGGACAGGGCAATTCGGAAGGGGCGCCGAATCTTGTTAGCCCACGAGAGGACGAACAGAAGATCTCATGCGTGATTCTATCCCAAAATCACGCAAACTATCTGATCTAGAGGAACAGATCATAGTTCAGTTCATTCTAGATCTGGATTCGCGAGGGTTTCCCCCGCGACTGCGTTGTGTTGAGGAGATGGCTAACCGATTGCTCGCCGACCGCGAGATGCCGCCTGTCGGCAAGCGCTGGGCCTCTAACTTCGTCAAGCGACACAAAGACCTCAAGACGCATTTTTTCCGTAAATATGACTACCAGAGAGCCAAATGTGAAGATCCGACCATTATTCGCAACTGGTTTAGGCTCGTAGCGAATGTAATCGACTAGTATGGCATCCGACCTGATGAAATCTATAACTTTGACGAGACTGGCTTTATAATGGGCGTCATTGCGAGCGGAATGGTCGTCACAGGTGCTGAAAGGCGTGGAAGACCAAAATCAGTGCAGCCTGGAAACCGGGAATGGATTACAGTCATTCAGGCAATCAATGCCGAGGGCCAAGCGATCCCGCCGTTCATCATAGGTACGGGCCAATATTACCTCGCTAACTGGTACCGAGAAAGCAACCTCCCGGGCGATTGGGCTATCGCGACGAGTCCTAATGGCTGGACAGATAACGAGATAGGCCTCGAGTGGCTAAAGCACTTCGACCGGTGTACTACCAAGCAATCCAAGAATCGCTATCGTCTCCTGATCCTCGACGGACACGAAAGTCACCACTCAGTCGACTTTAAGAGATATTGCAAGGCAAATAAAATCATCACGCTTTGTATGCCGCCTCATTCGTCTCATCTGCTGCAGCCTCTTGATGTCGGGTGCTTTGGCCTGCTTAAGAAGGCTTACGGGCGAGAATTCGAGCATTTGATCAGATGCTCTGTAACTCACATTTCCAAACCCGAGTTCTTCCCGGCTTTTTACACCGCCTACCAGGCCATAATGACAGAGAAAAATATTAAAGCAGCCTTTAGAGGAGCCGGACTTGCTCCTCTCGACCCAGAAAGTGTAATCTCGAAGCTCGATGTGCAGCTGCAGACTCCGACGCCTGTGGAGGAGGTAGTTAGCCCCTCGACCCCTTGGGCCTCAAAGACCCCAAAGACTATCCTTGAAGC
>JAADJG010000152.1:0-16351 GCA_012932025.1 Fusarium austroafricanum
CCCCCCCCCCCCCCAAAAAAAAAAAAGTGTGGTTGTGTGGCTAGCCTCGTCTGGAGATGATGGACGGGGGCCGTGAGTGGACGGAATGGATGGACGCTCTTCTTTTCGCGGCTTGTGAACGTGGAGTGACAAGATTGACGATGACATGGATCATCCTTTTAAGTCTATTGGTTAGAGTAGGTCTTGTTGTCACACTGCCTCGTTCTTCAGCGTCTCGTTTCTTTTCTTTTCTCTCCCTTGTGAAAATTGAGCTAGCCACTCTGCACACACATCGTCATTGCACGATGACGTATCTCCCTGAGTGTCGTTCCCCCAGCATGGGAGATGCCTTACCTTAGTGGGCGACGCCAGGGTTAAATTGGCCTGGAGCCGCAGACAGGGCAAGGCAAGGCAGGGCGAGGCGAGGCGAAAAGGCCCGTTAAAAGTCGAGGCTAGGTAGGTATTTGAATTGTTGAGACTGCTGGGTGCAAATAAGAAATAATAAGCATACCAATTGTCTCACATCGAGATATCGGGCATTGATTATCACTGATACAAATTGTACTGTAAAAAGTATATGTAAAGCTTTGCCTTGAGGCTCCAGCCAGTAGGAAACGCGGCTGAGATCACCCACCCTCTCTTGATCTGGTGCGGCACATGCAATTCCCCTCAGTGTCACTGTCACAGCGAGCGGAGACGCGAAATGCAACCCACAAGCCAAGGGATCCTTGAACCTTGAAATCTAAGGGTTGCCTAGCGCAGAGCGTGTAAGTCAAGCCAGCCAGGCTAGAGACACCAGAAACAACCACCACCGAAAAAACTGCCCACTCGAGGGGGTCTAGCCTGAGGCTCGTAGGCTCGCTCGATAAATCAGAGAGAGGTTGTGGATTCTTCCCGTCTTAGAAGATGCCGAAACCAGCCCATTCCTACCGAGTCAAAGTACTGCAGTGCACATCAAACCCCCATCTTTCTCTCTTTGGGCTGATCCGCTCGACCTCCGATCAACACCTCGGAGCTCCAAAGGGTGTCCCCTTCCGTTGCCTTACCTTGCCTCGCCTCCGTCTCTCTCTTCCCTCCTCAACTATTTATATTCCTCTTCTTCCCTTCATTCTCAACCTTTTCTTTCTTCTTCCTCCCCATCAACTCTCACCAAGCTCATCCTTTCAAGACTTGTTCACCTTCAACTTCAACACAACTACAACAACAAAACAGAACCAACACTACAACACCCATCAACATGCCTGCCTGCGAGTACTGCTGCCAGTGTGGAGGCATGATTGTCATCAGCACCACCTGCACCGCCTGCGGCCACAAGGAGTGCACCAACTGTCCTCTTTGCTAAATTATTCACCCACAGAGAGGTCTCGATGACACTATCCCTCTCCCTCGTCTAGACGCCTTAGTTCATACGAGACACGACTACTTGACGACTTCAACGGCGGCGCATCCGGAATACCTAAATTTACCAAAGGTTTAGGTATTCCTTAGTAGACATTACGTAGTCTATGAGTCGCCTTAGGGTGCCTATCTTCATCTATGGCCTAGCTGCCACATTCACCATTCTTCACTTCTTCGACTTGATCAATACCCTGTTATTTTTCGGAATCAACTTTCACCAGCAACTGGTTCTTCTCTTTCCATCAGCACGGCGTGCGTGTTATGCGAGGCGAGGCGCCTGGGAAAGCAAATGACGTCGGGTTTCTGCTATGAGGGCGTTTTTACCTACCTTACTCTACCTTATGCTTTTACGTTACGATACTTTACGTTTGGACTTGTCTCGGGGTTGGGAATGGATTCACGGATTTTTACTGTACAATATCGATACCCGCGGTCTTTTTGGCGACCTTGATTTGAGAATTAGAGACAAGAATACCAAGTTTTTGAGGCTAAACAGTCCACTCTCGGCGTCTTTTCGCCCAGCGCTTATGCCAGTGAACAAGTAGTGTGAAAGAGTGCGTCGTGAAATAAAATGCTCCAATCATTGATGCAGATTCCCAATTCCAGCTCTATTTGCCACTGCTGAACCCTCCATTGGACCCTTGTTTCAGAAAAAAACCACCCCCAAATTCTGGGCCATGTCCCGGAGTCTTCCGGTTCATAGGCTACAGCTTGAAGACCCTTCCGGGAAATTCCTTCATTACATAACTTAGTAAACCTCACGTCGGCCCTTCTCTTTGTTCTTGGAGATGCAAAGCCCACAAGCTGGCACCACATATCATCGCACCGACAATAAAATATTAATATCCATAAGCAGGCTTTGTCTGGTATTCTCAATTTGCCCCCAGATTAGTGGCAACCGAGTGAGTAGATAGTAAATGTCCATTCGTAGTTGAGATGAATCAAGATGGGCATGGGGTTACAAGATGAGCATACTCCAAGACACCACTACTGTATCTTTGAGGCGAAAAGGAGGTGAGTGCAACTCTGGTGATGCCGTGATTCGTCACCTAATGTGCCGTCCTCCAGAAGGAAACAGCCAGTATTCGATGGATAGATACAGAGCCAATTGACTGTTGTAAAAGTCGACAGCCTCACTCGTCAACTCCTCTCTTGATAACAGTTCACTGACCACGCATGTATCAAGACATGAAATGAGGAACATGCCTTTGGCATACGGCTGACTATTAGGATCTCATCTCTTCGTCAATGTTTCAACATCCTTTAAATACTAACAGTCCATGGGTCAATACGTTGTAAATTGACGTGGTATCTTCACTTCGCCTTTTGGCCGTCTGCTTCCAATCCTATACGTACAAAACCAAACACCTCCCGTCCTGTTGAATGCATGCCCACTTGTTCCTTTCCATTCTGCTTCCAGACATATCATTTCTTCCTGCACCTTGTCCCAACGCCAGATTCCTGAATCAAGGTCCTGCTCGATCCCTACTAGCCGGGCTATCTTGCGCCTGATACTAGATTTCCACCATCCGTCCGTCAATGACCGAATTATCCCCAAAAGAAAAAGTACAAGGAGTGGCAGATTCTTCACCCCACAAATACACATGGATGTGCAGGGCCCTTTCATCGAAGGCTGTGCTCCATGACTGAGGGCGCTGAGATTAAGCTTAAATAAAAATGAACCAAGGCCGTGAGGTATCTTCGTCGTAAGTCTCATGTTATCGGCAAAAGGTGATTAGAAGAATCGAAAGGGTAAAGAAAACAGTGTGTGGTTACACCGCTAGATCATTCCGCCAGGAACTGTTTTGCTGCTCATGCTAGGAGGCAGAGGTGGAGGAGCCATTGGCGCAGGAGGACCTTGCTGCATTGATCTCGCTCGTACGTTCATACCGTTTGCCTCGCTCGTGGCTTTGCGCAACCTTTGGCGGTTAAGTCCTGCGGCATCGTCTTCGTCGTTTCGGAAGTCGCCGCGTTGCTCATTTGCCATGGCAGGGCTCATCGGACGGCGATGGGCACCCATGGTACCGTCGGCGAGAGCTGTCCCGGTGTTCTTGCGTCGGGGATTGATGGGGGGCAGAGGAGGGGCAGACATATTGCTATGCAGGTTAGGCGTAGAAACTGCCGCGCCATTGAGACCACCAGGTCCGAGTCGAAGGCCATCCCGGAGACCCATAGGCGACATTGGGGAGTGAATTGTAGGCTCTGACATATCTCGATTGCGCATCATATACGGTCTCTGGGGGGCTGGGCCAGAAGGGAGACCGTGAGGGGAGGGTGCGCCATGAGGCGAAGGGGCACCGTTGAGTGGTGAAATCGGTGACGGATGACCAGAATCGTACCCATGGACAGGATGGATATGTAAGCTGTTGTTGTCTGGGCGGTTGAAACGCCCGGGTGAGGCGTTTCCGGGATACGGTTGAGGTGACATATGCGGCGATCGTCGCATGTCTTGTCCAGGCATCATCGGGGCTCTCATCATTGGGCCCTGCCGAGGCTTACCATTGACTCCAACCGGAGATCCCATCGGTCCATGGTAGTCATCACGAGGCACGGATCCGTTTCTAAGGCGTGGCGGTCGACTACCAGATCGACCTCCATTGCTCGCCTCGGAGCCACTTCGATCGCGTTCAGATGGTGCTCGTGATCCAGAGCGAGAGCCAGCACGAGAACCGGAACGAGAGCCGGCATTAGCTCTGGCCTCTTCACTAGGAACTCGATTGTACGAGACAGGTGGAGGCGGCCGGCGTTCCTGAGATGGTGGTCGAGATGTTGAAGTAGTAGTCTGAGCTCGATCTCTGCCAATTGAAGGAGGCTTTTGGGGGCCTGGAGGTCCTTGGTATCGTTGTTGAACTTCAAGTTCCTTCATCCTCTGAAGCTCTCGGCGGGCTTGTCGGAAAGCCTTGAGGCCGGCGTGAGCACCTTCCTTTTCCTCGCCGTCCCTCGACATGCCTGCTTCATAATTTGCCTCTGGAGATTGTGAGTTATCCTCGAACGAGTTACGGCGGGACGAAGATGTGGCAGGGGCAGGCGATGAGCCTCGAAGACCAAGAAGCTTCTTCGCTTTCGACTGACCAGCAATCTCCTTGTCACCTCGGCCCCTATCAACTAATGAACCACGGCTGGACTTGGATTTCAAGATACCTAACGCGTTTGGGCGAGGGGGAGGAGGTAGTTCAGACAGGGGTGGGGGCTCTGGTGCCGAATTACCACTATCAGATTCGACAAATGATGTGAGCCTCTCCCTCACACGTCGTGCGCCGTCGGCAAGATGGCGAGCAAAATCGTCTGTCTCCTCCTCTTGCTCTAAATTAGCTTTCTGTCTCGTGTCTTGGGGAGACTCGGGACCAGGCAATATGTGGGCTTCCATCAAACCAGAGGATCTGGTTGGGCTTGTCACACTACCATCAATCGACATAGCCAAGTCTTTCTCAATTGACTCCCAAGCATTTGAGTCAACGGCTTTGGGCTCATATGCATCAGGGCGCTCTGGCGGGAATCGCGAGCTGAGGTCAACATCATTAGGTACGCTCCCATAGATCGAGGAGGCTGCACTGTCTTGTCGTAGATGCTGCCTTACCATGCCACTCAATCCCCCAGAAGTCGGTCCCAGAGTAGGTGAGTCTTTAGGCAGTTTGTCTGGCGAGCTGGCTGCTGCACCTCCAGTCCCCTCACAAATTGACAGGGGTGTTGGCATTGCAGAACGTCTGAAGGCTGGGTGGTCATTATCCGCTGGCTTCTCAACATGGACTTGAGGAGCGACATCAGAATGCTGTGGCTCGTTCAGAACCGATTGATCGTCGTCATCATCAAAGAAGGTTGCAGACTGTGCTTCTTCCTGGACAGTTGGTGCAGTCTGAAACGACAATGGATCGTTCTTCTCCAAGTGCGGACGATTGGCAGAAGAGGACCGGGATCGAAGACCGGGCATTGAGGAGTTGGAATTGGCGCGGAATCGGCTGGTGGGAGTTTCGCGGCCTTGCTGCATCTGCACTTGTCGTTGAGCAAATCTTGTCTCATCATACTGGCTACTCGTCCTACTCAGAATCCTACTTCGGTCAAAGGCTTGGGCTTCCCCGGTTTCACTAATAGGGGGGCTAAGAGGAGGTGTAGCACCAAAGGCCTTCTGGTCCATGCTGGGAAACTTGTTCATTGACTCCACTGGGCTCATCTGGGATGAGGATGGAGGGCTGAAAGATCGCAGATTGGGGGCACTAGCCTTAGCCAGAACAGACCGAGTGATGAAACGATCACCAAAAGTAGCGCTTGCTGGAGAAGGAACAGGAGGGGTGAGATCCGGCGTTCTGCTTCCAAGAGTTCGCTTTGATAGCGTGTCAATCCTGGAGAGAGCTGATGTCTGCTGATCTTGAAGATCCTGGTTCAAGCTTTGTTCGTATAGTCGACGGGTTCTGGTCACGCTCCGCTCCATCGGTGGTGTCGGGCTAACAGTTCGAGATGTGCGTACGAAAGACTCGCGGTCATTGACTGAAGGTGGGTGAGAGGAGCTGATGGAAGTGGCAGCTGTTGAGTCTCGAGCTGCAGATGGACCAGAAGAGGTTGTTGAGTTTGTCTCTCGTTTTCGATTGTAGTCAGTCTGGGAGGGAGATTCCGGTTGAGCAGTCTCAGAGTCAGCCGACTCGTCTTGTCGCAAGTCCTCAAATGACTGCTTTTCTTTCTCGGATTGCCTCCACTTCTGGAAAGCTGACTGTGCAACATCATCGCCGTAGAGCACGCGGCCACTCATAGCCCCTTTGTTCCCTCCGGTGCCTATCTTGTAGACCTTTTGTCGACCTCCAAACAAGTTATTCCCCTCGATAGGTTTCGAGCGACTCATCACACTCCCATTTATTGAACCAGAATCATCATTCGATGCCATGGATGAGCGAGCAAAAGGAGCCCGGATGGACTCGACCTCGGCAATATCTCCTAACCCAGCAGCGAAACCAAAGTCCATCATTCTTGATTGTCTTTTAGGAAATAGAACACTATCATCACTGGCTTTGCCAATCTTGCTACTGGGGTCATCTTGCTCACGTAACATGGAGAATCGTGCTGAAAGGTTGGTCATGAGAAGACTGGTTCGAAAGTCATCGGTTGAGGGAAGGGCAGTTGCAAGATCGATCTCTTTCTTCGGTTCCTCCTCCGGAGCCTTCTTCTTGCCGAACATCCTGAAGGGGCTGGAAGATTCGGACTCGATCGAGGGACGTGGAGCCTCAAGCTCATCCTTGCCCTTCTTTTTGCCTCTAAATCGATTCATAATGATGCTGGACAATTCCCAAAGATAAAATGTTATTTTTTCCTCGGTTGGGTGATGTCGTAGGAGATGCTTTGCGGAAGCGTTTAATTCATCACAAGTGATAGGTAACGATAAGGCCGAATTAGATTGGTGAGTGTACCAATCTTGCTTCGAACACTACACTTGTTAGCCTGGCTATTGCTGGCCGATATGCGAGGTTGATTGAGCCTCCGTAAAGTAAAGACCTGCCCAGACCATATCGCTCCAGCATCATCACCATAAGAGTATGGGACGGTGGCTTGAACATGTAATCGGGAGATTTATTTTACAGTGCAACAATCAACCAGATTCAAAGGAAGAAGTTTCGTACCTGCGGATATCAAGTTGACGAAAACCGCCCTCACAAGGTTTGAGTTCGGAAACTATGGTGGTTGTAGAGGTCCAACGTTAAGAAAGGTTAAATGACTCGATAGTCACACAAGGCACGCGAGGCCAAGATTATTCGTACTCGAGGGTTCGCACGTGTATGGTCGTCTGGCTTGTCGTCGTTCAACAGCTTCGTGAATAAATATGGTCGTGGTATGGCGAGTTTGCAGGCCGAATGCGGGCGGCGGCAGGCAAAGTACTGTTGCAAGAGGGATGAGGACAAAGCAGATACCCGACTAGAGGTCAAACAAGAACGGGCAAGGTGTTCACAGAAATGGAAACGGTTGAGGCAAGTTTGACGGTAAAGGAGGATGTTTCAGACTCGAAGGAGAATGAACGAAGCAAAACAACCTGGTTTTCCGCTAACAGTTTGAGCGAGTGGTGACTCGAATAGGCCGTATTTGGTTGGGCCTGTCTCTGGTTTGCGGATCGAAAGGGAGAGCACTATCACAAGTAGGAGTCGATCGTGTCGGAGAAGAATTGTCAAATGGTAACTTGCTCGCCGGCAGTTTGAGTTGGGCTCATCAATCCGGGGTACCACTGGATCGGCACAGGACTCGTGATCCTGACAGCTACTAAGGCGAGTTGAACACAACGGTTAACGAGAGTATTGAATGGATAGAAGAGAGTGAATCGAGTTGGCGAGCAAACGAACGGGAAAGAAGACCGTTTAGGGATAAGTTGAGTCTGAAGATTGAACCAATGGAACCAACAGGCTCTCAAGATTTTCTGAGAAATTGGCGACAACGATGAAGGGGGAATTAGACTGACAGGGCAAGGACGAAGGAAGGAAGGGATGAAGTGGGGTGTGCCAGGAACAGGGGAAAGAGGGTGTGGAGACAAAGGATCTAGTCGTAAAGGGGAATGGTAGCGGGAGAGCAGGCAGGTAAGGCAGGTACCATTTTGCTCCAGTTCACGATGGGCTTGCTGCACGATAATCAATCTGTTGTTTCCTTATTGAGAACAAGAGGATCTTAATTCTTGTTTCTCTGGGCCATTACATGCACCTGTTCGTTATAGACTTGGTTCAGATGCTAGAGCTTAACGCCATTGCAGTATCATAGAGATTTTAGCTATTACTCTCAATGAAACGATGGCTCATGGTGAACAAGGATGGTACATGGGGTCGATCATAAAATAGGTGGTTAAGGGCTCCGTGCAAAGTACCTAAGAGCGAGTACGGAGCAGAACACGGGATGAACAGTCCATGACTTGGTGCAAGCTGCAGCTGCACAGGGGACGGAATCTCAGGGACAGGGCAAGCTAAAGGGTGTGCTACTAGTGGAACACAGGGGTGAAACCCCACCGGCCGTTCGAGATGGTGCGGCAAGGGAGGAAAGCACGTCCAGGCCTAACTGCCAAGGTACTGTACTGTTCGCTGGAAGTCCTAAAGTCAGGCCAAATTTCAGCAAACTGGCAGGTTTTTAGTGGACTTGGGTCAGTAATGCAGATTCCATCCCCTCCACTCCACATGGATGATTTTCAGCATGGAACCAGACCCAACAGATCGTGGGCCACCACATCCACAGCCAGCCAACCAACCAGCCAGCCCACGCTCTGGCTGGAATTCTTCAAGTTTTGTTTATCAGTTATGTCACTTGACTTCATTCAAACCCAACAACACGGCCCCGGAGTGAACAATTGTTTCGGAGACAAGTCTCCTGTTCTAGCGTCAAATAACGAGGACGCGTCAAGGGCGAGCAGACAGAAGCTCATGTATCTTGACTTCCATCGAATGTGGGCTGGTTGAGGACCCAAAGCAAGCCTGCAAGTAACCCCGCCGTCAATGTGATACTCATAGTATCCAGTATCTCCTGTTCATGAGTACAAAATATAACACATGTCCGACGTAACAATTAAACAACCGAATCCCAGATCAGTCAGAAGTCCGCCACAAACCACGCCGTGTCGCACGTAGAGAGCCATCCATGGCTTTGGACTATGTTTACCCTGCTTCGACCCGGGACACTCGACTCCTGCCCACGTTTGCTGGGCCACGGAACGGGAGACCGCCTTGCTTTCTGCAAACGCCAGGTTTCTCCCGTCTTACATACCCGTCCGCCACCATCAAGGGATCGGAAGAACAGCCGACGCCCAGCCTCGATTTCACAGTTTTTCCCGTCGGGTTTTTCGATGAAAATGACATGTTAAAGTTGCTTCTGACGTGGACGCGAAACCAGTATCCGTCGCAAATATTCTCGTGCAACCTATCATGCTTCAAATGACGATTCAGAACCATCCATTGGTTTGGCAGCATCATCCCTCACTTCAAAAATCAGGGTATGAGACAGTGGCTGCAGTGCGAAGAAGCAACACCATCAGTCCTGTCTGTCACTCTTGCTTGGTTGATGGCTCAACAGCGGTAAGGGGCCAGCGACTTGCAGCTCCAAGCAAGCGGCTTTGGGGCTTGAGACCTTCTCCACCCAACCAAGAACCACCCGCTGCAGATTGTAGATGCTACTACACGGAACACCGTTCTGGTCACATTGTCTTCTCGTACCATCCGTTCCCTGGTGCGGCAGCGGGTACAACATCAAGGGATCCGTTAGTTATCAGATATCTAAACTCTCTTCGAGTTCAAGAACTAGCGGTCCAAACTCAAAAGTCCAAAACAGAAATAGAGCCCCATTGCGGCGACGAATGGAGATTGGACGGATCATAGCCGTTATCCATCGTCCGTTAGACTAAACTCTGACTGTATAGGATACCGTTGGGGCTTACAGCCACATTTTGCATCGATTTTGCAGCAATTAGGCAATGTCCATCGCAATAACCACATTGACAGGATGCTCACCTTTTTACTTTTTTCATCGTATTCAGGAACCCAGCCTCTGCGGTGTCAAATCGGATGTTGATTGCAGCGTCGCAGTCGAGGTATTTCTCAGCTGTTCGTCCGTCAGCACTTAGGGGGTACCTAACTTGTCGCCCCAAGACCCTCCACTACTCTACCATCCAATGGCAAAACTTTGCATGTAAGCCCCTGTAGCTGCAGCTGTCTCCAGTTGAGTTCCAACTCAACGCTGGTACCAAAGTCAATACTAATAAATCAACCAAATAATAACATTGAATAGATATTAGCCACTACTCTTAGAACCACATGAAACTCGTCATCGGGCTCATGAGTCAAGAACGCCATTTTCGGAACTTGATCTTCCCGTCCTACAACTCGGTCTATGCCATTACATTGGCTAACAACGCTGGTTTGCTGCATGGCTAGTCCTTGCTCGCTTGAATGTTAACTCTCCGTTCGACGAATCGGGGCTCAACGTTATCGATTTGCTCTCTCTCCTATATTCCAAGCACTTCTGGGACTATTTTGCGAGAAGAAGAGTGCAGCCCCTTTGTACATGGTTACACGCATACACCTACATAGTAGGTTGTTGAATCACATCCAGGTCCCCGTTTCTTTTCCAAGGCTCATTTCACAAACACAGTCAGCCTGATCCTGTCAGAAGATCAACATAGCAACAAGATGAAGATGCTCCACTTGTGGCTTCGAACAATTCCCGAGATTCGATCTCACTTAGTGCGCAAAAGCCGCACCGACGGTACAGCGGGGATGGCTCTCAAAAATCTTCAATCTCTCAAAAACATTTTGCACCTCCAAGCGCGTTATCGCCGGACTGTGCAGCGTGTTGTGGGATGCGTGATAGTGCGAGGGGCTTTGCAGGTGCTGGCGTCTATGGTACGGCATACTCTCTCACTCATCTTTTCCTAAGCCCCAACAAATTCCTGGGAGTTACTCAAGAACTCCCATGTATTTATACCCCTCATAAGTTAGCAACAAGGACTCGATTGCTGTTGGCAGCATCGATCAAAGTCTATTATAAAGACCAGTCCGCCCTTGATCCTTACGGTGTAGCTAGCTTCTGTTAGAATGTTCTTTTCTGTGGTCAGCACTCTTTGCTCAAACGCACCCCTATCAGGTCCCTTGGCCGGCGGCAGCATTGAGAGGGTTCCGCGAGCCAATAACAGATCTGTGCCTGGAGCTAACCCTCTAGCTTCCCAACCTTGGCTGCAACCTTCAAGGGGATGAGAGGGGGCTTGCATGCTACGCACATGGGTTTTACCTTGGGTTGGAAAGGTGACATCGTGCAAATCGGATCTGTCTTTTCAAACTGGCTGGAAAATGCTGACACGCGGAAAATCTTCTCGCCATATCATCATCTGCAACCACCAGCTCATCCCTTTCACCATTGTTGGCATTTCTCGTCATGGAAATGGTCCTGAATTTGCGCAAAAAGAAATGTGGTTACGCTAACGGTCCTTGAAGTTGGTTCATTAGAGATCCTTGGCGCTAATTATCGCCATCGTCGCGCTATCCGAAATAAACATACTTACTCAAAGTCTGTCCGCCTACAGAACAATAACCCGATTTTTCTCAAGGGTAAATGCTCTCGGTTGCATGAGGCACTGCAACAGCTCAGCTCAGGCTAGGCGATCCCAATCGACTGGTCGTCGGCTCCTTTGTTCGTTGATCACAACTCCGAGGATAACAGAGCTGGCACCCCGGTTCTCGCCCAACTTTCTGGGACCGCCTGGCGGCTCGCCTCGCCAATAACCGACATGATGACATTCGGTCTTTGAGCCCTATCAGTTCAGGCCGCTTGTTTAACCATGTACCGTGCTTCTTCAAAGCTTCCAAATCCAAGGTAATTTGATTACAGATCAATCTCGACAACCCAGTGAGTTATTGGGCTCTGTCTGCGGTGGTGACGGTGAAGTTACTTACCCTGGTACAGTGGCTGTGGAATACCAGCCCACCAGCATCCTGGCTTCCATTTAACAGAACTCATGGAGTATATCACGGCGTCATCAACCCTATACAGCCCTTTGACACATCATGCCAGCTCATTTCTTTTCGAAATGCGCCCCAGCATCTCCTCTCTACGGATTCTCCGCCACACCGGACGCTATCTGTATCCGGACCATACAGTCGGGCCCGATTCCTCTGTGCAGGCTCCAACGCTGGGTCCGCCTCGCGATTTCCCTCGGATACTTCAATTTCTCCATGAGGGTCCCTCGCTCCTTTGCGTCATCTTGGTTGTTTTCTCTAATCAATCAACTCATCCTGACTCTGGGATCCCAGGTCTTTACCCTCTGCCCTTGCACACGCTAACAGGACCAGGTGAGCATAATCTCCGCGTGACAGCAAACAATTCCATCTGTCATCATGGTACAATTCCCTTCATGGCTAGAGGCGCCCTCATCATCATAGTAATCAAACATATCATTGAAGCGGCAATAGCCTCTGGGATCATTCCAAGACGGAGTTCCCGACATTGCCCAGCTTTCCATCGGCCAAGATGCTCTGTCGAGACCAATCCATGGCATCCATCAACCCCCATCTTTTCAATATCTCGGGCAATTAAAACTTTAGGGCGACGGGTTGTCGAAACCTCGGAAAGCAATTACAAACAAATGCCGCCTGTGTGCCTATGGCCAAGCTTCAGAAGTATTCCGAGCCCTTGCGGTTTGAGATAATACGCATCGTTCTCTATCCCGACCCCCAAGCAACGCCTGTATCGCACAAGTGAAGTAGCGATTCATCATGGTAAATGAATCATGGGTTTGGCTTGAGATCTGGTTCATCTCCCAGCTTTCGTCGTTGGTGACTTTATTGTCCATTGGGCCAAGATATCTTGTGCTAAGCAGCACCGACCAATCTTGCTCATCGTTGTAGGTGACAACTAAGTAGGATCTTCCTATGGCCCATATCTTGCTCCAGTCAACACGATGTATCAGCGCCAAGCGCGAATGATAGACGACGAAGCTTTGAAGCCTTTGGCTCTCTGCTTGAGAGCACCTGCTCAACTCTCAAGGTTCTGTACTTATTCTTGTCAAACTGAACTGCGACTAAACTATTACCTGAACTCTTATGTCTTAGCTAGTAGACTTGTGGCGGATAGGTGGCCACGGTCCAATCCGCCTCATCACTCGAGTTCCGATAAGATGCAGAGTGTCGAGATCTGATATAGTGAGTTTTAGTCGGAACTTTGATGAGGGTGTATGCCACCACTGTCTCCTATATACTCTATGCGCAGCCTTGGTGAGAAGCCTGTCAAGCCACTGTTGGTGTCCATCATGTCGAGATCAAGGTGCTCGGTGTGTATATGGAAAGCCCGAAGCTCCGTATGTTGATGCTGATCACGACCCAAACGGGTTGCAAGAACTCGGTTTAAAGATACATATCAACCACGGGTAGAAATTGGTACTCTACAGCTCATTCCTCGGTCCATATCTACATCTGATGGAATTGAAGAGCTGAAGTCCAAGTGCCCCTGTCCGTGCCGTTAGTATGGTCTGATATTCACATGAACTGTGAGCCGGAACGTCGTGATGTCCGGACACGAGGTGAGCAATAGTTCCGCTTTCTAACCACTCCGATAGCTAGTTCAGCTATTTTGTCAGGCAACTGCTCTACGATATTTGATATTTACACATGAATACATTGGCAAGTAAGGTTGGTTATCTTCGGCGCTCTTGGAAGACATGCAATTATGGATTCATCCTCCAAGGCCCTTCTAGAATGCCCTGTAGGAGATACAATTCATCTGATAAGTGGTAAGCTTTCCCGTCATCATTTCTTTTTCTTCAACCGCCATCCCCCCCCCTTTTTTTTTTTTTTTTTTTTTTTTTTCCAAAATTTTTTTTTTTTTTTTTTTTTTTTCTTTTTTTTTTTTTTTTTTTTTTTTTTTTTTTTTTTTTTTTTTACCGGCCAGGGGCGTTTTATGAATTATTCTTCCACTGTTACGATTACGATGTACATCTACGAATTATGAGATATGAGGACCAGAAATCTAGATTCACTGTCGCTATCATGTATTTATACTAAGAACTCGAGATTGAACAAACTATATTCTTTTAAGCTTGTCACTGGTTTTGAACAATATGTATGAGCCCCACGAACCTGTGATTTCCAGACATAGGTAGCGAATGATCACTGTCACAAGAGGAACTTCATGGCCATGCAATAGTTGAATTGAAAACAAACATTTACAAGCTTTGTTTCTTGAACACAATCCCCCGTCTGTACTTCGGATCCAACGCCGGCCGGACCATCAATGACTCTAAACCTATACACTTAAGAACCACCTAATAGGTAGCAATGTACTACTGTCCATCTCAATCTCTTGGTACTCTTTTTCTTTTTTCTTTTTCAATTTTCCCATTTTGTTCTGCATTCTCACTTGCATGAGATGCTTCACTCATTCCTGATCCATGAACAAAGTGACAGTTGGGCTTGCCGTTGGTAGCCAGACCGACGTTGCCAAGGGCGTCAATGTAATAATAATCATATGTGCCCCAGACCGGTAAAATGAGATTGCAGACAAAGACAAAGGCCGACCAATATAGCGAAACGAAAAGGGTATCCGTCATATCGAATCGTCCATGCATTCTGTCCATCCGTTATCCCTAAGGTCACACCCGTCCAACAGGGATGAAATGCTGTTGCCAGTTGAGTGCTGTATTAAATGAAACCCTTCCAAAAACAGACGCCGCACCCAGCGAATTGGGCGGTGCAAATTGCCCAGAACCGAAAAACGAAGGTGTCAAGATCATCGTCAGCCTGTTAATAAGGACACTCTCATCCGATCGAAAAGAAACTACATCCATAAAGCGATGCGGCGATAGAAAGAAGGAACAATCGTGCTGTCGTGACGTCGTAAGCCGCTGAGGGCTTGAAAAAGATAAAAGAAGGTGATACAGAAATGAATACATATCATCAACCCTCATCTTCATCGTCGTCCCCTGTGCTGGCTGTGTCCGTCTTAGCTTTCTTGTTTGAGGTTGCCGAGCCGGCTTCAGACTTGCGCTTTGTTCCTGAGCCTCCAGAGCTTTCATTGTCTTTTCCGTCGGCGCCCTTTTCACCTTCGCCGCGCTCCATGGCTGCGACCTCCTCCGCAGTGAGGAAACGTCCACCAGGACCGCGAGGTCTGCGCATGGCATGATTGTGTCGTGACTCGTGAAGATATGGCTTTCGTCCCTTACTAGTCAGTCGAAGTTGTTCCTCAAGTTTTTGGCGAGCGACGCGTCGCTTGAGAATGCGATGGAACTGCTTGGCATTCACGTAAAGTGGTGATTCCTCAGCGCCGCTTGCGGCGGGAATCTCGGGTGATTGTGGGTGTTGCATCTGTGCGGTGGGCATCTGAGATGGAGCAACACCTGGTCGTGCACCAGCATGGCCCATCATGGGCGCGGTCGGAACACCGGGGCTTGTGACCTGACTCATTCGACGACCTGGTATTTGGGACATGGTACTCATTCGAGGGGATTGGCGTGCATCCTTCTTAGCATTGGCACCCATTCGAGGCGAACTCTGGGGCATATTGGGATCTGAAGGCATGTAGCCATAGTTCGAACCAGAAGCCGCAGCGGTCGCAGCCATTGCGGCCGCTTGTATACCGGGCATGGCATAGTGCATGCCCTGCTGTGGCACTCCGTAATTTGTCTGGTACATGTTGTGTCCTTGAGGTTGGCTTTGTTGTTGCTGTGAAGAGATAACAGGCGACGATTGTACCGCGTGCTGAGGGATGTTGTTTGTAGGTGAAGTGATACTATTAGTAGCAGAGCTTGGGTAACCGGCGTGAGTGTTCTGTCCTTGTTGATATTGACTGTAGTCCATCATCCACTAAGAATCCAGTCTGATCGTTAAGCGTCGAGGAAATGCGTCCTCGTCGCGTTATTATTCGTTGACCGCGTGTAAGATCAATTCAGGTTTGTCTGGTTGTTTGACGCGCTATCGGACGCCGTCACAGCAAGAGTTCTGAGAGGTAACAGAGAGCGAATAGTCGCAATCGCAAGGAATAATCGATGTCTATACGATGGTAGAATCGATTTTGTTTGGGTACAGTTGGGCCCTTGGGTTCGGAGACCTCTTCAATACGAATCGGACTCTAGAAGGGGTACGCGTGGGTGAGCTGGCAAGCCGAAACGGAGCTGATGCTATTGTGGCTTAATTCTGCCTGGAGTGGCTTAAGTAGTGGTTTACACAGCCACGCGAGCAAGTGGAAGCATCAAGTCCGAAGAAGAGATAAGCAGGCGAGCAGCAGTAACAGAGACGGAGCTGGCCAGTTGCTTGCTGTAAGAGATCTGTCCAACCATAGGCGTTAGCTCAGGTGTATATATGCTAAACTAGGGTAAAGGGAACGGCGGGAAAACGGGGGCGGGAGGGTAAGGGTGCAGATGGGCGTCTGGAAAGCCACTCTTGATGCGTTGGCAGCTCAGTGTCTCATGCATGACGGAATATGCAATAGGCGGGCCCACATCTCCCACTCGGCCAGCCCACTAGCTCTTGGCCCAGAGGTGCAAGTC
>JAADJG010000153.1:0-82955 GCA_012932025.1 Fusarium austroafricanum
TAATAGTAATATCCTCTTTTTTAACCTCTATTTGCGCTACTAATATTACTCTAATTGGCAATAGAAGGTGCAAGGGCTAACTTTAATATTAAGCTCTAATAATATATTATTTTATGTAATTATGCAGTTTCTTTTAATAAAAGAGGTTATCCTTATAATCTCTAGCGCGCTAAGTTTCCTAGAATGCCCTTTTTATAGTCTAGAGATATTATTATAGTGTATTTTTTACTGTTTGACTATCTAGGATATAATCTTGGGGTCAGTAGAGTAGTCTTGAGTAACCTATTGCCTAGATTTGCTGGCATATACCTCCATAACTATTGCCGCTTTTTGCTTAGGAGTAAATTTATAGTTTTTCTGGCGACTTCTGCTTATTTCTATACTAAAATTACTTTAATTAGAAGCTATTAAGTATATTATTCTAGTAGTTAAAGTAATTGCTGTTATTAAGGGACTTGGAGTAAAGTGGGGTAGATAGCTGTAGTGTTGTTAGACTTTTGACATGTAATTGTACTAGGTGATTTATTAGAGGCTAAAATTACTGTATCTGATAGTGCGGGGGACATGCTATGTTGCATCCAGGCCTTGATAGGTGGGTGTTATGTCAAGACGTTTCAGACTATGCGTAAAGGCGCCGGAGTTAAGGATTCTAATGCTAACAATTCATATTGATAGTTGTTACAAAAAGCATGGAAATAGATGACATATACGAATTTCCGAATCCGACTCGTTAAACCCGACCTGTTAAACCCAACTCGTTAAATCCTTCGGTTGGGTAAAGCCTGACTCGTGTCCCGACTTCTCGTTTATCGTGCCGATCCGTTTTGCAACTGTAACTGCGTGTAAGCCAACGGGTTACCATCCAGCCATCCGACAGCATGAATAAGGCAAGGCGGGCAGCTAGGACGGATGAATAAATGCCGAGTGGATGGGGAAATCGTATGTAAATCAATCCTTCAGAGACCGGGGTCTTTGAACAACTGCCAGTTATGCACATGATCCATTCCTAGATCATGCTGTAAAGGAAATTAAGGAACTAACTGCCAAGAGCCATCAGACCAGTCAGGCTCCCTTGCTCGTATTAGACTCATCCCCAAATTGTTAAGCAGACCGCTGGTGGTACTTGGGTAAACGTCTGCCTAGTTCTACAGTAGCTTCTACTGTGCAGTGGCAGCTCATTCAACCCTGTCTTAAACTTGACTGAAAAAGGAATTTGCTGTCACACAAACCCTGCAAAATGATTCGCTGGGAATTTAAGCCGGACTTCCAGTCTGACGTCCGGTATTGATGCGGGCGGCCGCCGCTAAACACCAAGCTAAGTGATGCTTGTTTAAGGTTGATGGTGGCAGTTCAACTTTACAATGATACTTCAGTGAGTCAGCTTGCGGAATATAAGGACGTCATCCTCTCAACTCAGCCAATTGTATCAATCAAACTTCGTCAACCCTTACTAATTATGGAGTGAATACTCATCAGCTTTCAGTAAGCCATCCATCACCACAATCCCGGGTACGCGGTCCGAGAGTACCTAGGTAGAGCATAGTAATCAGATGCCGCAATTGTTACAAAACAGACCGACTGCGGGCCGCATTTCTCGTTTTAGGTGCAGGCGATGCATTCGCAGCTAGTTCTAGAACTGGCTCACGTAGTACAGTACCCCACTGGCTCAAGTAAGCCCCCCAAAACGTGTTGCTTGAAGTGATCTATCATCTCCGCAGCTTTGGAGGTTGGACTACGGCAGCCAGCGATGCTTTGCCGAAACATCCCCGCTCCTCCCTAACGGCTGCGGTCTGATATTGGAACGCCGGGATCATTACATATGAGTGCCGGCCTGCACACCCACCGTCAGAGATCTACGTCTTCTCCATTGGATCCTTGGAGTAACGAAAGCAAATCGCTAGAACCCCTGTTAGTCTCCTACTACTGCGCAGAGTAGACCGCGTGAAATGTCGGGATGCGGCTGAGGCTACATGATGCATAATGCTGGCAACTGAAAAGGATGAGGGTCGGCTATATGGGATTATGGGAGGGATATGACAGAGCTTCATGTCTGCATTTGTTGATTTTGACGGAATGACACCTGCCTGATTTAGTTTGCAAGTTATTGGACATGTGGAATATGTCTGCCATTCACTTACACGCGCAGACAACGCCTGCAAATAATTTAAGCTCTCGACAGACTTAGTACAGTACAGCAGCTACAGTACTGGGATAGCCTACAAATATACCTCATAAGGCTAGTTTTGCGCAACATGTGGCACCGACAATTTGGGCAGGTGCCCGCCATTTTAATTAACCCTACTGGCTGATACGACTCTTTGACTGCATTTCGAAGTCGGGTCAACCTCAACCTCAACCCTGTCGACTCAGAACTACGGCACCACCGAGAACATGGATGGAAAATGCAGCCTCGAGTGATGAAAGAGGCCACAAACTACGAGAATTGCTCCTCCTTGTTCCTTGTTCCTTGTTCCCTGGCCCCCGCTACTACTAGGGCTGAAGCTGTGAGACGCTTGGCTATGTACGGTTTGCCCTAAAATGAAGTGCCGGGTTCCGTCCACAGCCTCCACGATGGCATCAACCACGGCGTTTAAGTATCCTATTTGGGTTTGATGGCCAGGGGCCCTTTTGCAGGAGTCGGAGTTAGGCTCGCTTAATCTGTGTGACATGACGTCTTGTATGCTATGCCTGAGGAAAGACATACATAGTAGGCAGGCAGATGATCCTGGAACGCGTTCCCTCCATCCATGCCTATTATTAATCTTCTTCCATGTTCTTCGCATCTGAAATTGCCTCTTGTCCCTGAGCTGAGGAAAAGAAAGGCGTGGTTCGACTGGTCAAGGGACGTCTTGGATATAAATCCTCCACGCCCTTCACGGCTATCGTCATTGGCGACTGAGCAAGGTTCACTTAAACACCTAAACAAAGCGGCCGACTTCTTTAGAAAGCGGCATTCAGATGAGACACAGTCAGCAGTTCCACTCAGCCCTATAAACAAGCCAACGCTATCACCGGCGTCTCATTCCCGGAGCACCAACCATTGGACTATATCCATAACTTTGATTGACCTCCCCGAAAGCCACTCGTTGGTCTCCATAACCTGTTTCAATGGACGAAAAGAGTAACACTTTCCCGAATACTCCTGCCGACTCCTCTTCGCCCTATCCCTCTCCTCAACCCTATTCTTTCTATTCAGATCCCCTGAATGCCTCCTATATGGTGTGGTATCCTCCTACGATGAACACTCCGAATTCCTTCCAACAAACACTTTCGATGAGAAACAGAGACGACATATACTCAGGGGCAGAGGAATTATCTTCCAATTCCAATTCTCCCAGTTCCGGTGTTGATGGGAGGACATCTCCCTGCGGCTCAACATCTACGACTGCAGAGAGTAGCCGCGCAAATGTTACTTCTGTCCCAGCTGCTTGTCTGGCTTGCGTACGTGCCGTCCCTCTCTAAAATCAGTACCACCAAATTAACATTATACTTCTGATAGCGAGGCAGGCATCTGAAATGTGACGGTGTGAACCCTTGCTCTCGCTGCCTGAGCTCTGGATCTGAGTGTGTCTATGTTGCTTCAAGACGTGGTTACAAGGGCCCTCGACGGAACAGTGCTCAGAAACATGGCCAGAAGCATGGCATATCTTCTTCTCGAACGAGAACTCGTAGTGGAGAAGGTTCAGTCTCAGCGAAATCAGTGCGGTCTGCCTCGATGAGTTCATCCAGCTTTCTGAGTCCCAAAATGGCTGACAGCATCTACAATTCGGCGGTCTCAACTCCTTTACTCGATCCTGAACTGGTTGTCAGCAATAGTATGGAGAACAACATGTCTTATTTTGGACCTTACGACACACCAGATACATCGAATGATATGTTCAACCTGTTCGCAACTCAACAACACGAACACAACATTATACATTCCCCAACACCGAATCTTCCCGGTCGTTGCATTGACTCCTTCTACAATTATTTCTATGCCGCTCACCCATTTGTCTTACCTAAAGAGACACTTCTGATGATGTCTCAAGAGAGCTCTGTAGCGCCTGTACTCGCGGTGATGCGCTGGATTGGTTCACTACATATTCCAGAATGTCCACATCGAGGGCGTTTCTTCCAGAAAGCCCACCAATTGATATATGAACCGCGTCGTCGTAAGGACGGTTTTCTAGTTCAAGCTTTATTACTTCTTTTGATCGGGTTGGATGGGCAAGGCCAGCAGGAACAAGCGAGACAAATATTGTTTGGTGTTGAACGAATTGCCACTGAAATTGGCCTCAATACGCGGGAATTCGCAACAATACATGGGCGAGGTATGCCGATGATGGAGGAAAGTTGGCGACGGACGTGGTGGGAACTCTTTGTGGTGGAGGGGTTGATCGCTGGAGTTCATCGAAGTACCGACTTTCAGCTGTTCGATGTAACTTCTGATGTTGCGCTGCCTTGCGAGGAACATGAATATTTCTCCGGTGTAAGACTAACGTTTCCCCGCGTAGCTGGGGCCATCTAAATTAGTATACAGGGTATTCCCGAACCTATACATCTCCAAGACATAAACGAAGATGGTCTATCTGATATGAGCCCGAAGTTCTCATCCTTCACCTATCGCATACAATCCGCTCGGAACCTTGGCAAGCTCTTAAGAATCCCTCCCGTTTCTGGACCCGACGATGAAAACCTCAGTTATATCGAGACATTACTTACCAACTGGCAGTATGGTATACCCAAATTGAAACGGGATGCTCTACATCAACATGGTAGCCTTGATGAGATGATGTTTCAGGCTTTCATGATCACTCATGCTACATCCATTCTGCTTCATCAACCATGTTCACAGTTGAACACATTATCGAGTCAGTCGACAAACTTAAGCACGACTCATGACTCTGCGTCATCTGCAGATACCTTTGATAGCCACACAAAATCAATGATGCAGGCAGCCACGGAGATCAGCAAACTCATCACCCATCGAGTCTCGCTACTTTCTCACACTCACTTCCTGAATTACGTAGTGACAATGTCAACTATAACACACCTCAATAGATGGGCTGTCTTCTATATACCCAACAGCGGTGATGACCTGCGCCAATTGCTTCGCCTCAACATCGGTGCTCTTTCAAGAATGTCTCTAGTATGGAGCGCTGCTGAGCGTGAGAGAAGTTCTGTTAAGGGCATGGCGCAAGGTATTTATCACGTCAAGAAAAAGCACAGATCAATGCCTGAGTTTTGGATTGGTATTACGCAAGAGGAGGCGATGGATAGAATTGCGGCGGATGATTCAGTTATTCAAGAGTTTGAGACTGTGCAGGTTATGCCTCATATAATGGGCCAATGGGTGGACGATGGAACCAAGCAATGGACTTCAGGCTTGGGGGACTTGTAAGTTGTACTATATTGAAATTTACGGGGCTCATTTCAAGCGTGGTGTTCTGGTTTAGATATGACTCGATACATTGTTGCATTAGACAAGACCACCAAATGAAGAATTAGATATTCCTGGCCTGCGGACATCATCGAAGTAGAAAGATTGCTAAATTGGAGTATCCGGGTACACGTCCTCGTGCTATATTTTATTGAACGTCGCGCTCTAAAGAGTTAAAACCGCTCTCTTTGTCAATGAAGGTCTTCAAGATTCCTTATCGCTGTTTATCAAGTCAACAACAGCCTCGGCTCTTAAGGATTCGGCTCGTCGGAGACCCTGGTCGAGACTCAGCCCTATTGTTCAGGGATAAAATATATCACGAGCCAATCACATGAAGAAGCCAAAGACTCGGGATGGCTTACTCAGAGCTGAAGCTGCATGCAGAAGGGGTAAGCGTCAGCAGGAATTGAATTCCGAAAGCTTTGTATTTTTGTCCTGGAACAACAATGATGAATATTGGCTCGGTAGTTGTCTATTAATCTGATAGTTGATCTATTGAACTTAGTATCTATTCAGGTACTAACTGTATCATAGGGATGCAAGATCTCGGATCTCGGCATCCATATATCAACGGCTTTTATCACGTCCGTTGACATTCGGAGGAGGTCTGTGCTGGAAGTCCAGTAAAAGGAGGAGGAATGGGTCAGCTCGGGGTCCAGAAGCGGCCGTGGCTGAATTTGTGTCAGCAATCAGGCTTGACCACGCATCTTTTTGATTCAGCTACGAAAAAGAAGGACACGGGCTATATTCAAGACGCCGAAGACCAAGACAACCTCCTCTTTGTGCCCCAAGATGAATTTCTTCTAAATAGTATGCATCTTGTATTTAACAAGCTGAATGCCAATGGGTTTTGTCTCATCTGCTGTGACTGAAACCATTAATTCATTATCATTGACTACCAACTTTCTTCTTCCTGTCTCAACTACTTGATCTTTGAAGCACCACCATGGGAGCCAACAAGACAGACGATGCGGATAGCGGCATGGACTCGGAACAGCGTCCTGTTGCAGAGAAACATCTTCTCAACACAGCAATTAAGAATTTCACTTGGCGAAACGTTACTGTAACTGTTAAAGACCGCGACACGAAACAACCAAAGGCAATTGTTGATGATGTTCAAGGCATTGTCGAAGCTGGTTAGTACAAGTCCCCCCCCGATAATACTGTCAGTACACTAATGGGTTCCTACAGGCGAGATTTGTGCCCTTATGGGACCTTCGGGTTGTGGTAAAACAACACTTCTGAATGTTCTGGCACGCCGTCCGACGAATGCGAGCAACGTCGAGTCTGAGGTCCACGCCAATGGAAAACACTTATCTCTTGCTCAATTCCGGGAAATTTCCTGCTTTGTTGAACAGGAGGATGCCCTCATTGGATCGTTGACTGTTCGGGAGACACTCGAGTTCTCATCACGACTCGCTACTACAAGGCAAGTTTTGTCATAACTGATACGAAAAAAATGCCGTCTAACTTTTGATAGCTCTCTGTCTAAAACAGAGCGGAAAATTCGCATCGACAACCTCCTAGACTCTTTTGGCCTGATGGAGCAAGCCAACACTCTGATTGGAACGCCTATTCGCAAGGGTATCTCAGGTGGTCAGAAACGTCGTGTTGGTGTTGCGAGTCAATTGATCACAAGCCCTAAACTCCTCTTTCTCGATGAACCTACGAGTGGCCTTGACTCGACTGCCAGTTTCGAGGTTGTCAAGTATCTTCGCGAGGTGGCCAGACGCAACAACCTCATCGTCATCTGCTCTATCCATCAGCCTTCCACTTCGACTTTCAACTTATTCGACAAGTTACTCTTGCTTTCTGGTGGAAAGATGCAGTACTTCGGCCCCGTTAACGGTGTTACGGACTATTATGCCGAAATCGGATCTCCTATGCCTCAATATGTCAACCCAGCGGAACATCTTCTTGATCTGGTCAACATTGACTTTGCCCCGAATAGGGACCAGGCATCACAAAATCTGGAGACGCTGCAAGCTGCATGGCAGAACTCGCAACAAGCAAGCGAGGTCGTGACTGCGATCAAGACAGCTGAATCTGCAGGCGGTGATTGGAGTGTCGACACAGTCGAGAAGAAACCCAGCATGCTAAGTCTCACGCTGACTCTTTTCCATCGAAGCTTCATAAAGAGCTACCGAGACGTTGTGGCCTATGGAATTCGCATAGCTATGTACCTTGGCCTAGCTATCATGATGGGCACTGTTTGGTTGAGACTCACTCCTGACCAGGAGTCTATTCAGCCTTTCATCAACGCCATCTTCTTTGGTTCTGCCTTTATGAGTTTCATGGCAGTGGCATATGTGCCTGCTTTTATCGAAGATAGGCTCCAGTATGTCAAAGAGCACCAAAACGGCTTGTATGGTGCTGCTGAGCTGATTGTGTCCAACTTCTTCATCGGTGTTCCTTATCTCTTTCTTATTTCCGCCCTCTTTTCCGTCATTTCTTACTGGCTCTCCAACTTCCAACCAACTGTCAAGGCGTTCTTTACCTGGGTCTTGTGGCTATTCCTTGACCTTCTCGCAGCAGAATCACTCGTCGTCTTCATGACCTCGCTATTCCCTAGCTTCGTCATCTCGCTCGCTCTGGTCGCTTTTGCAAACGGTCTCTGGATGTCTGTAGGAGGCTTCATGGTTCCGCCAACGATCCTCAATGTCTTCTACAAATACGTCTTTCACTACTGGGATTACCAGAAGTATGTGTTTCAGGGCATGATGGTCAATGAGTTCGCGCACCGTGTGTATAGCTGCGGCGACGGGTGTCACTGCATGTACCAATCTGCCCTCGCGGATCAGTGCAAGATCGATGGCCAGGCCGTACTGGATCAGTATGGATACTCAGACTCACATTTTGGACGAGATGTGGGAATCATGCTTTCTATTATTGCTGGTTATAGACTGGCCTCGTGGTTGGCCCTGGTATTGAGGAGATGAAAAAAAGAGACGTGATTGACAGAACACCAAGTTGGATCTTGACTGATCTACCTTTCCTTATCTGATATCTCGCCTGGAACCAAGTTGAATCTTCATTCGCATACAGAGTTCTTATATGGTAATAATTTAGTTAAGCTTCAAAAGTTATAGTACACAGAACGATATTACACACCCTCAAGAACATGCATCTAGCACACACTGGGGAGGGAGTCGAGGTTCTTTGGGATAACACCAGCCCTCACCGCATCTTATAATTGTTAGTGACTTATTGTTTCACGTTCATGGGCCGAAACTCACCTCTATAAGACCAACGGTAATCATCACCAAGATTGGCCTTCCAAGTCCAAAATACCCATCCGAGGGTATACTTCTCGTATGAATGCACTTGAGCGGAGAACCACTTGGTGTAAAACTCTTTCTGATTCTGGGGGCTCCAAGCATCAGTCTTCTCAACATTATCTGGGACAGCCAAGGACCATTCGCCAACAATCGTAGGACCATCGGTATTGCGGTCGTCTGAGCAGGACGTTTTTATGTATGCGTCTTGAGAAACCTCAACACTTGTATCCCATTTGAGATAACGATGATCGTCAAAGGCTGTGAAAGAGGCATCACTGAGGAACTCTATTGGCTTACCACTACCCCATAGAGAGCCCATCATTTGGATGTGAAGGCGGTTGTTGCTGGAGACCTTGAGATTGTCCTCAACCTTGCGAATGGCCTATATACTTGTCAGCACCAATTTCGGTTGTCAGTGACGGATACACGCACACTGTAAGCCTTGGGATAATAAGTCTTTCGCAAAGAATCAACAGTTTTATCCCAGTTGAGTGGCTCATTCACTAACTCGAGCATGCCGACATTGCGGTATTCTGTCTTGGTGTGAATAATACCGGCCATCCACTCGAGCCATTCAATGGTGCGCCCATAATTATAGTCACTGTAGAATCCGACCGTTGGAGTATATTGGCCAGTGAACGGTTGATTGGGCTCTTGAGCACCGGGCGCCCCGTGAAGACTTTGTATTATCAGCAGAGAAAATCGAAGCCGCTGGGTCGTTTCTCTTACTCGAGAATGATATAGAAGCCTCGGTCACTAGCCCAACCACAGAGTTGGGT
The DNA here is from genome assembly GCA_012932025.1 of Fusarium austroafricanum. Lineage (NCBI taxonomy): Eukaryota > Fungi > Ascomycota > Sordariomycetes > Hypocreales > Nectriaceae > Fusarium > Fusarium austroafricanum. The sequence continues at coordinate 9,480 of JAADJG010000153.1, forward strand.
CAAATACTCCAAGCCACTCTTCAAATGTCAACTACCAGATAACCAACGGATTAGATGATATCATGTACCTTGGGAAAATGCTCTGACTTATCAACCAGACCCTCCTTCAACCAGTATCCCAGAGGGACACGGATAGTGTTGAGGCCATAACTCAACATCTCGTCAAGATCAGTCTGGTTGATCCAAAGTTTCCAGTGAGCTTGGAAGTTCTTATCTGCGGCATCTTGTCCCTTATTAATGACGCAGTCAAACTCGGGTTTTTGTCCCTCGCATCCAGTGTTGGCCCATTCTTGGCTATCAATCCAGGGCTCATAAACGAACAGAGACCCAAGGTTTACTCCTCGGATCTTTTTGAAGGCCGGAAGCCATCTTTTCTCATTTCCTTCGGGGCGTAGAGGATACACAAAGATTTCATCGTCACGCCTGCTAAGGTCTTGAGATCCATCGCTAGGAAGCCATGCGTGGGCAGACGAGGCCAGTGCTGCAAGTACAGCGAGAAAAGTAGCTGTCAACATGAATATCAAAGACTGAGGTGTTAGAAAATATTTAAGAAATTGATAAGCTGAGAGAGTAAGTATCAAGACTTCACACCGATCTAGAAGCCATGGGAAACGCTATCACTTATACTGTACATAAGTCAAGTTTCTATAGGTGAAACAAGTGCTAACGGCAGACATCATAGGGAAATTACTTATGCCAGATGCTCTTATGGCACGCCACAGTGATGTCAATAGGCTGAGGAGGTGCCTATAAGTCAGTATGTTTGTAGGAATAGGATTCGGTTTTAAATATATGATGTTTCATGATGCAGAGCATGCCGAATGAAGAAGGTAAGTAGGTTGCATTTATGAGTTCCGAACTTGAGATGCATTATCCTGATAGATCTTAATCCGCTTTGGAAGTCTGACCCAAATATCTTAAACTTATAATCACAGCTCATCCTAAAAAAAAAAAAACACTAAACCTCTAGATATTCTGGACCTTGTCCTCTCTTCATGAGCACATTTCGTCCCAATCCTTCGGTCACCAACCTTCAAGTCGATAGTGGGGCGGATTCAGGGACTGTTTCATGAGGGCTGTTTCGTTAATCAGCTGCCCTTAGTTGTTAGACTACTCATTAGCTACGTACTAGCAAGAGAATTTGACAGAAGAAAGAACAATCCGCACAATTCTTGGCTGCATAAGTAGTGTGTTTGCTTGTGGAGAGATCTTTGGTGCAACTCTGTGGCAGCTTAGCTGCATGGCCCTGTAGATCTTGGCTTAACAACAATGCCCTCCATTTTCTGCATCTCTGAGGAAACAAAGCCTTGACTTCTGAGTAAAATGAGCTCTTTGTAATAGTATCTTCCCCAGTTCATGGGAACCTGAACTGCATTTCTTCAGGTACCATCGAACGGACCACGCGGAACTTGGGCCGCTATGTAACAACAGCGCATGGTCTAGTCTGGGGCATCCTGCATACTGCGAACTCCGAGTGGTCTTGAACAGCTTCGTGGTGAAAAGCTTGACAAGTGCCAACAAATCGGAGTCGAAGAATATGACAGTTTCAAGAAATGCTATGTGGGTTCAACCATAGATACGGTGAAGAACCAGGTGAGGCGAGGCCAGACGAGCGAGTCATCCTCTAGTGCTGAAGCGGATCTAAAAGATGCTTGGAAGAACATTTTTAGTCTGTGGAAACATAGATCGAGGCTTTTCTGAGATCGAATTAGCTTCAGGTCCTTACTATACGCACCGTAATTACAGTTCATATCAGTCAATCAATCAACCACTCGTCACAGACAATAGCATTGAAGCCTCCCGTTGAAGGCTTAACGGCCCGCCGTTTCTTCACCGCTGACGGCCCCACTATCGGGAATACGTATACTGGCCCACAATTATCGACGAAAGGTCCCGGTCCAAACCTGGCAGGTACGGATCATGGATGATGGGATGCGCTGGCTAGCCTAGCTTGCGCCGCGGTTTCCCCACCAACCATCCCTAGCAACTGAACCGGCAACGGTGACGGATGGGAAGAGCGGACGTCTCCTCCCAGACGGACTCGAGTCTTCAAGCTTGGCTTGCGTACTACTTTTTGTAGCTTCTTTCTTTCTACCTACACAAACTAAAGGCATTTCTTATTTTTGCCTTTAGTTTCACGATTTAACGACCACGGCCAAGATCAAGCAAGATGTTTCTGCTTGCCTTCATAGCCTAAGACATCCGACATCGCCTTCGCTTCTCGACCTACACCTGCATTCAGGTCGTCAACAATAACCACACCACATTCCTTCATTCCGCTCTCGAGGCACGAACTAAACCAAAACGCTAAGGGGATCCAAAATACCTCTAAACTCAACCGCGCGAGACATCCCGATCCTGTCTGAAACACAACTCTCGTTCCTGTCGTCGCCATCATGGCGCCGGCAAAAGATGAACTCTCGGCACCTGGTGCAGTGAGTTATGATTCAAACACCCAGGTTGTGGGCGATGGGACATGGGACTTCGATAAGAACACCTTTTTACTGCCCAATTTACAGGGTCTCAACTTTGAAACTACCCGCTACAATGGTATACAAGACAATTTTCGAGTCCATACTTGGGATTCTACTAACACATGGGCATAGGCATGGGAAACAGATTTTCGACACTTACGCAATACCATGGCCTTGTACTAGCACATGCCTTGCTGGGAGTTATAATATTTCTCTTTCTTATCCCTTTCTCCATCATGACAGCCAGATTCTACTCGCGGCGTCCTGGCTGGGCCATTAAATATCACGGCCAACTCAATGTCTTTTCCGGCTTATTGCTGGTTCCCCTCTTCATCCTGGGCTACTTCGCAGTTGGACCGGAGAGAAGCTTGACAAACCCCCATCATGGAATCGGAGTCGCCATCTTTACTCTCTTCCTTGTTCAGCTCTTTGGTGGTTGGATCGTACGCAGAGTGACTAAGAGCATATCTTTGCGCATCATGATCCACCAATGGTTCGGCCGAGCGATTGCCCTTTTGGGCATTGCTCAAGTCCCTCTGGGTCTGACCTTGTATGGGTCACCTCTCTACTTGTTTATTCTCTATGCTGTCTGGATGTTTTCCCTGGTCATTTTGTATTTCGTCTTGAGCTGGCGGTCTGCAACCCATCGGGAATATTATATGGGTGGAGCACGATCAGAGGTGCGGTCAGAGCTGGCGCCAACAGAAGATGCACGCACTCGATACACAGAGTCAGAGTATTTCTCAGAGTACAAGTCGGAGCCTCCTAAAAGCAAGGCCAAATGGCTAGGCCCATTTATTGCTCTCGGTGGACTGGCTGCTCTGGCAAGAGGACGAAACAAGAACAAAAACCAAGACAATGGCAGCCGAGTCCGCAGCCGATCCCCTTCATTTGATCGTAGCCAGAGACCAGAGGTTCTTCCTTCTAGGACGGGCTCAGCCAGCTACCTCACTGGATATACCGGGGAAAAGTACTCAGATGTTACCCGAAAAGATAATGCTGGAGGTGGAGGCGGAGGTGGATTCGCAAAATTCATGGCTGGCCTTGGCCTTGGAAGACTGTTCGCCAAAAAGGATCGACCACGGGATGAAGACTACTCAGAGTATTCGGCAGTATCGACTGAAACGCCCAGGCGTCACCGCGCAACCCGGAGCGCCCCGACCATGACTGACTTCACAAGGACTGACATTACCAGCGATGTAACCCCCAACAATAGACGGGAACCGGATGCCACTCGCACATCGCTGCTCCCTCCCTCTGGCAACCGCCCTCCACCGCCAGCAATGTCGCAGATGAGGAGTGCTGCTGATGGAAGTTATACCGAAACTCAGCTGAGCTCACCTCCACCATCTGTGACACCTAGAAACAAGCGATATCCGCCCGCTTCAGGTCGTAGCGAATTCCAGGAATCGGATTACTCTTCCTATGTTAGCCCATCTCGACGCCCACAACCTGAGAAATCTGGCGGTGGTTTTGCGAAGGGATTGTTTAGTGGCCTTGGCTTTGGATGGTTTGCGAAGAAGATGGCAGATAGGAAAGCAGCAAAGGAAGAGCAGCGCTTACGTGACGAAGAGGATTTGAGATCCGGCACCTCATTGTCCAGGTTCACCGCCGACGGATACGATTCTCCCACGAGGCGAGACAATCGCCGGCCCATCCAACGTCGACAAACAGGATACCCCCCCACGGAGACGGTTTTGTCAACTGAGATGTCGGAATCGACCATTGAGCCCCGACCTGCACGAGGTAACTACGTCCCACCTACTGAAATGAGCACTTTACCCCCACAATCAAATCTCCCTCCCGTGGCCGGCCGAGCAGGAAACCACTCGAGACGCAGCAGCGAGCATGTCTCGATGCCTGCGATGCCACCTGATCCCCACGGTATCCTGGCGCCCATGGCACCTACGGAGACCACAGCCTCAGGAATATCCCCAGGATCTCGGGCTCAGCGGTCCCGTCAAGGCCGGCCCGGTGATCGAGATTCATCAAGACTTGCCCCCGGCGAGGAAGATTCGCGTTATGAGCGCTATGCATCTCCAGCCAGTGTTAGTGTCAAGATGAAGGTACATGATGATAAAGACAGGAACGTGACCCTTCGAAGACTTACGGAGGAGGAAGCAAAGGCAGCCCGCGGTCGAAGAGACTCTGCCAGCAGCATCTCCGGACTTGAGTCTCCCTCATATCGCCGACGTTATCGAAGAGACTCGAGTCAAAAGCGAGCCGAGACGGCCGCCGAGCGACAAGCAGAGGAGGAGGATGTTATGGCCCCATTGAACCCTCCGAACCCTTCCTATGCGAAGCAGAAACGAAAAGGCAAGGATTCCGCATATTATTCCGGGCAACCGGCACCCGCAGCGCCACCTTCGCTGCTGCCAGGCGGCACGTCAGCCCAATTCGGACAGACAGTGTCCAGTCTAGCTGAGAGTCACGGCACTTGGAGTGGAATCACTCCTTCTGTCAACACCTCACCTCCTGGACCTGCCGGAGAAGGGCCAGTCGATGGCTCAGCAGCAGCGGAGAATAGACGACAACGACGACGACTCGAAAGAAGGCGTGCAAGCGGGACTACTGCTGATCCACCTGCCACCACCAATGTCGACATGTTTGACTAGGAGGTTGAAGATCGAGAAGTGCGCGTCTCTCGTTTACCTATCAACTGCATGATGACTGGCAAACGATTGACTGGAAAAAAGATATGCATCGTGGGACGGGATCCTAGCATGGAGCGGCGTTCTGGAGGGAGATTTGTGAATTTAGTAACGTCACGTCATGTCACGTCGATTTGAATGTTTGCAGATAGATTTGGAGGACGATACTGATGTCAATGAACGAAGTGATTGGCTTAAGAATGTAAACTTTTACATGGCAGCTTTCTTATTACTAGAGTTTGGAGAGATCCACAAAGGATTGACGATAATGAATTCAGAATTGCGTTTCTCCCATATAAATTGCGCATAAATAGTGTATATTAATTGCCTCGTCTTAAAGTGACTGTCAAAACTATATCAACTACTTACTTACCTTAGGTAGCTTACACTACCCACCTACTAGGTAAGTGACGTTGGTCTGTAGCTATTCAAATGACTCCACTCTCTTCCATTAGCTCCACTAGATAATCCACCAGGGTTGACAGCTCTTCTACCAAACATTCAAGTCCCTCACAGCAGAGACCACTATCAACATTCAATCTTTTCTTGTTTCCTTTCTCCTTCTTCTCCATTTGTTTAATCAATATTTGCGGCGCTCGGATACTTCAATGGCCCTGAAATAGGCTCCAATTCCTCTGTAACAGCGATTACCTACCAGCAATCAAGATGACACCAAAGCCCAAGGCCAAACCCAAGGCCCAGCAACAGCCTCCGCAAACCGAGCATCAAAAAATCGCGGAACAATGGGCCAAAGCTGAACGCGCTCGCGCTGCTCAGCAGGCCGCCAATGCGAAATTCGGACTCCCTCCCGCTGAGGAGAACGTCGAGGTTCTAGAGCGACGACGCGAGGCGCTTGACAAGAGACGGCAGAAGACATATGAGAAGCGTTGGCGATGGACTACTGCTTTTTGGGTCGTTTTTCTCGCTATTCACGCGCTCGGCATCTGGCTCTTTACAAGTGGCTTCCTGCTGACCCGGCTTGTGCTGGAGGACAAGTCAAACTGCACTCTGCCTCCAATTGAGAATACCAAGGGCTCGTTAAACGTTGATCGCGGTTGCTGGCACCCCAAATCTTTTGATCGAGCTGTTGTCGTTCTAATTGATGCGCTTCGCTATGACTTTACAGTTCCCGAGGACTCGGCGCAGGCCCAGCATTTCCACAATGCATTCCCTTACCTCTACGAGTCGGCCGTCAAGTCGCCCCAGAATGCCTTCCTTCGACCTTTTATCGCTGATCCTCCAACTGCAACGATGCAGAGACTCAAGGGTCTTACGACGGGAACATTGCCGACTTTTGTTGATGTTGGAAGCAACTTTGCTGGTGCGGCTATCGAGGAGGATAACTTGTTGATGCAATTGAAGGACGCTGGCAAGAAGATTGCCCACCTTGGCGATGATACCTGGTGGTCTCTCTTCCCTGGTTACTTCGAGCCCAACATTAGCAAGGCTTATGATAGCTTCAACGTTTGGGATCTTCACACTGTTGATAATGGTGTTATTGACAGCATCTTCCCGCTGTTGAAAAAGGAACGAAAGGGCGAGTGGGACCTTCTTATTGGACATTGTCTTGGTGTCGATCATGCTGGCCACCGATACGGTCCTGATCATCCTGCCATGGGTGCTAAGCTTCGCCAGATGGACGAGTTTATTCGCAAGCTTGTTGAGAACATGGACGACAAGACTCTTCTCGTTGTTATGGGAGATCACGGCATGGACAGTAAGGGAGACCACGGTGGTGAGAGCGATGATGAGGTTGAGGCTGCTCTCTGGATGTACTCCAAGAAGCCCTTCTTTGGTAGAACTTCTTCTGACTTTGCTATTCCTCCAGCCAACGCCAAGATTCGACCAGTGAACCAGATCGATCTCGTCCCCACTCTCTCACTGCTTCTGGGTATTCCTATTCCCTTTAACAACCTTGGAGGACCCATTGAAGAGGCGTTTGCCGGTGTCAAGGGCAACGACTGGCGCAACCTCAATGCCGTTTCACGTGTCGCTGCGGCTGGTATTGAGAGATACCAGGCATCTTACCACAAGGCTCGGGGTCTGGTCCAAGCCGAGGGAGTTGAATCTCCCGCTGGTCTTTGGGAGGCTGCTCTCGCCATTGCTAAGAACGACCGCGATGCGTATGTTGCCTTCTCCAAGTTCCAAGAGACCACCCTGTCTGTTTGCAAGGATCTGTGGGCTCGCTTTGACGTTCCCCGTATGATCATGGGTATTGTCGTCTTTGGCGCTGGTCTTGTCCTGCTCTTGATGTACTCATCTCGGGAAGAGGAAGACGAGTACGTCATTATGAATGACGCGGAACTCGACTACGCTGAGAAGAAGCTGGAGCTTATGGCATTCAAGGAGAACGAACCCGAGACTGAGGATGTACTCCACAAGAGCATCCTCAAGGGTCTTTGGGACCCCAAGATTCTCTTCACTGTCACTGTTCTCACTGGCGTTGGCTTGTATCGTCAGCAGCCTGTCGAAGGACTTGCCGCGCTTGTCGCAGTGCTATTCATGGCTGGCCTCAGCTCGTCTCTTCATGAAGCAGGTAGGACTATTCTCAATGTATTCCCATCGTCTTTCTGGGGCTGGTTGGCTGTCATCTTCACTGTCAGTCAGTCCATTGGATTCGCGTCCAACTCATTCACGATCTGGGAAGATTCAATCCTCCTCTTCTTTATCACCACTTTTGGTATAGCTAGTGCCGTTTCTGCATTCCGCATTGAAGCTCGACGTGAGAGATACTTGGGGATCTACCACTCTGTTGCTTTCATTGTTCTTGGCCGTATTGCCTCGTACTCGAAGCTCTGCCGGGAGGAGCAGATGCCCTACTGCACTTCCACATACTACGCCTCCTCGACTTCTTCAACTTCTGCCTTGTGGCAGCTTGCCATTCCTTTCGCTGTCTGCCTTGTTCTTCCAGCTATCATCAAGTCTTTCCTTGTCACAAGCAGGTCATATGAGGGACTTGCCCCTACATGGATCGGCTATGTCATCCGTGGAGGCCTGCTTTTTTCTGCCATGTACTGGGTTATTGACGCTGCTGACAATGGAGGCTGGCTTGAGGGACGTCTCGCTGAAGGAACCCCCAAAACCATCGGTGTTTATGTGGCACAGATGGTCCTTGCTCTCGCCTTCATCGCCGGAAGTACCGCTTTTGTCTGGGCGCCTCCCTGTGTATCCCTCCTTCAATCATCTGGAGCTGGCGGCCGGCCTGTCGTTACTATTATAGGATATGGCAACGCCATCGGTGCTCGCTACCTATTACTACCTCTCAACATTCTTTTGGCATGCTTCCTTCTCTCAAAGCCAATGGGCGGTGGTGCCCTCGCTCTTATGTTCTGGCAAATTCTTACGCTAGCTGAGCTCTTGGATCTCAACGAGCTCAAGACAAGCCCTATTGGACCCGTCATGCTCGCTGTTCTCGGAAACTTCTACTATTTCAAGACAGGTCACCAAGCTGTTCTATCCAGCATCCAGTGGGACAGTGCTTTCATTCCTCTCTTTAGCATCCGCTACCCCTGGACTCCTATCGTTGTTGTCCTCAACAGTTTCGCTGGCCAGATCATTGCTGCTGCATCTGTGCCTCTCCTCGCTCTGTGGAAGGTTGGCCCTAAACAGAAGGGAGTCTTGGAGACGGCCACTCGTAGCATTGGTGTCTTTATTGTTTACTACGCCGTTGAAGCCTTGGCCACTATGAGCTGGGCCGGCTGGTTACGTCGTCACCTGATGCTCTATCGCGTTTTCAGCCCTCGCTTCATGCTCGCGACTACTTCACTCCTCGTGCTTGACCTGGTGACCATTCTTGTCACCTTGACAGGTCTGCGAAGCAACACTTTATCTCTTGGCGAGGTTTTCGGATGGGCTGACTAAATGGGCTTCGGATAGAAGAGATGTGTGTACGATGTGTGTGTGTGTGTGTGTGTGTGTGTGTGTGCGTAAGGCCAGTAGGCTCTGCCGTACTTAGGCACTATAAGTCTTGCGTTATATAGGAAAAAGGAATGAAATTTAGGATATTCAGGAATAGAGTGGTGGCATACTTGGGCGTCTTGTCCACTTCAGTCTTTGGTTAGACGATCATACCGTAACATGTCGGCATTTTCCAGTATACAGTCATATCATCTCATTGCAATAGCATCTCATGTCTTTTTATTTGCAGACAACATCCGCTGTTCCCTTGACTGCCATTCCTCCTTCTGGTCCTTCAATCCAAACATCCCACCGTCCTTCAACGCCCTCTTCCTTGGACACTCTGCGAACATTAATGGCCATGCACTCATTGACATAGAGAGGCGCGTAGTTTCTGTAGCTGAATTTTTGAACAGATGCGTCGGAGCCGAATTGGCCATTGAGCACGCGGAGCATAAGAGCAAGAGTAAATGGGCCATGGACAAGAAGTGCTCGATGACCATCTACGTCCCGCGCAAACTGGGGATCGAAGTGAATTGAATGGGCGTTGAATGAGAGAGCTGAGAAGTGGAATAGGTGTGTTGATGAAGGTGAGAGAGAGACCGAGTAAGACGGTGGGTGAGGATCTTAGATTGAATGTCAGCAACAATGCCAGTATAAACAGTATAGAATAGATCAACTCACACTTGAGCAGACGTGGAGGTGATGAGGCGGATCCCTCCTCCTCTCTCATAAACACCAACGTCCTCCTCTCCTCAATATCCCATTCTTCCCTCCCCTCAACCTCATGGCCAGTCCCGTATTTCCTCCACACATCAACAAACACCTTCTCCTCACCCTCTTTACCTCTTAGTGTCACATCCTCTATCTCCTCCCTACACACCACAGGCCTCGCATCCAGCTTCATCCCATCTCCTCTGAACGTAACTTCACCACCCGCCCAGACACGTCGCGTATAAGGCGGGCCAGGTGAGTGATCAGGATCTGCACCATCGGGAATGAGACGCGAGGGTGGTAATTGGATTGGGAAGTAGACAAGATGATGACCTTGGGGGAGGGCGTGAGGAGGGGAAGATATTGTTGGTGTTGAGGAAGAGGAAGAGGAGGGGATGAGGTCGTTTATAGTAGTTGTTAGGAGATGAGAGGGCATGGGGGCTAGATAATCTGGTATGATCTTTGGCGGGTGGGCTTTGAGCGCTGAGATGATGGATGAAGGTGAGGGTGTTTTGGTAGTGTATGCTCTCTGAAAGACAGTGCTGCACTGGCGGTTGAGAATATATATGGATCTCATAATGAATTCACTTGTTCCTTTTTTTTTTTTTTTTTTCGCAGTGATGTAGATAATGTGGATGGGCTCTTGAGTCTATGGTTGGGGTTGGTTGTTGATATCCTAGTTGCGATTAGTTGAAGGAGTCGAGCTATTCCATAGGAAAAGCCTCGGACCAAAAATTTGACATAGGACCGAAGCGAATCAGGAAACACATCTATCGGCCTCATTCCTCGTCCCAAAAAATCGAACATCAGAGAGAAACTGATTGGTTGATGCGAAGTCGTATATAGTAAGTAGATCACTTAGATTTGCTGCATTGGTTGGCCAATAGGTAGTCAAGACTCGTGGCTTGTCTTGGACGGCAGATGTCATGATGGGCCAACAGACATGATCCATCTTGACTTGGTACCACAATTCACGAACAATATAATCAGACAGATATGATAAAATGGCAGAGATCAATACGATCAAACTTTTCAATTCATCCCTTTTATGATATGGGTAGTCATCCATTCCAATTCCCTATCCTCAACGCTGCCGTTACACATCTATCATGAATCACATGAAACTTGCCCTTTGCGACTGGACCAGCCTCAACCGACTCTATCGGCAGAAGGGGCGCATTCCGGGTTTAAATATGTAGTAGATAGATCCGGTTCCCATTTTGTTTGCCTGAGTTGACTGTCACGTCACATAGGTGACAGACTACTCAAACTGCTCTTCTCGTAAGGCATCCATCCTTTGGAAGCTTGGCCGTGTCTGGCACAGCTCAAGATTAGATTAGGCCAGTTCCCGTCAACCTCAACCTCTCAACAATACCTTTACAGGTACTCGGAGGGAGTCTTGACGTTGTTCCTGGAAGCCCACGACTGGAGATCAGCGCGGCAGTTGTCAAGAGCACCGTGGAGGTTGAACTGGGTCTCGATACCGTCAACTCGGTGAGTAGAGTTGATGTTCTTGATCAGGGTGATCTGGAAGCAAGTGGCACTTCCCTGACGAGAGATGATGGTGGAGTAGGCAAGGAAGTACTCCCAGATACGGAACCATCGCTTGCCATACTTGGCCTCGACCTTCTCGCGGTTGGACATCCAGTTGCGGTACCACCTCCAGAGAGTAGCAGAGTAGTGAACACCAATAGTATCAATGTGCTTGATCTCGAAACCAGTACCCTCCAACTTGTCGACAACCCAGCCGAGAGGGGTAGAAGCGTCAGCGCCGGGGAAGATGTACTTGTTCATGAAGAGGCCCCAGGTGAAATCCTCGTATTGCCAAGCCTTACGGAGACCAGCGTACTGGAGGAAGAAGACACCATCGTCGTCAAGCATATCGTGGACCTGCTTCAAGAAGCTACCAAAGTGTCGGATACCAACGTGCTCGGACATCTCAAGACTGGTAATCTTCTTGTAGCCACCGGCAGGGACGGGAATATCACGGTAATCCATGCAGAGAATCTTGCTCTGCTCCTCAGGAATGCCGACCTTACGCATGCTGCTGTTGCCCCAAGCGGTCTGGTTGCGGCCGAGAGTAACACCAGTAACGTTGGCACCATACTGCTCACTGGCGAAGCGGGCAAGAGTTCCCCAACCACAGCCAATATCGAGCATGGTGTCACCCTTTTCGAGACCAATCTTTTCGCAAACCACAGTAAGCTTGTTGTCCTGGAGCTCCTCAAGAGTCTCCTCGCGGTTGATGTCGGAGATGATACCAGAAGTGTAGATCATGCGGGGGCCAAGGAACCAGCCGTAGAAGTCATCACCACGGTCGTAGTGGTCACGGACCTGCTCCTCGTCTATGATTTGTTAGTTTAATATCAAATCATGATCAATTGCAATTCAAGCACTTACCCTGGGAACGAGTGTGCATGATGACCTCGGGGATCATGCCAAAGAGGAAGAACTTGATAAGGCCGATGGTGAAGCGGAAGCTGGCCCAGTCATGGCGGTACTCCATAACCTCAAGGCAGTCACCCTTGAAGTCGACATCACCGTCAAAGTACATCTCATGGAAGGTCTCCATGGGTATCTTGTTGTGGCCACGGTACTTGAGGCGGTCGGCCTCCTTCTTGAACTCGAGGTAGTGCTCGACACCACGGTTGGGAAGGCGGACCTTCTCATTCTTGCGAGGGCTGATGGAAGAGACTACAAGCCACCAAGCGGCGAGCAGGGGGAGATCGACAATGATGGCGAAGAAGATAGTGGTCTTCAGGCCACCGCCGAGCTTGCGGCTGATGAACCAAGGCACCACAGTCAGGATGGAGATGAGGACATAGTTGTTGAAGGTGTCGGCACCAGAACCATCGGCGGGAAGAGGGGCGTTCTTGATGGCAGGGTACTGAAAGAGGGTTGTTAGTATGGGCGGTTTTCCAAGAGGACAACGCAACAATTATGATAGATTGTCAAGACAAGACTCACCCTGGTAGTAGGAACACCAACATCCTCAAGCTTGTCAAAGTCGGGCTTAGGATACGCAGGAGTTTTAACAAACTCGAAGTCGGCGCCGGTGACGCCTGATTTCTCTGCCATTGTGACGACAGATCCCAATGGCTACCAAAAGCTTGGAGATAATGATGAAAGGGAAGAGGGAGAGTGCGGCCGGTTTATTTTTTAAGAGGACGACTGGATGGAGATTTCGTGGGGCAGGGCCAAATTCCAAAAAGGGAGGGGAGCTTGGGGAGGGGCGGTGTGAAAAAAAGGGTCCTGATGAACTCAAACAAACATGATTGGGCAGTGGGATCAGCTAAACCCCCTGGACTCTCAAGATTAGCGTCTGGTCAGTAGGTAGTTTAAGGTGTTCTTTTCAGCGGTGGTGATAGGGGCCTTGACTGTCGGGCCAACTTGGAGCAGGATAGAACAATAGATATCGTCAATTGAAGCTTGAAGAAGATATACACAACAAGCTGACCCCAATTGAACAGCTAGGGCTAAGCACAAACTCAGTCAAGCCCCATCCCCTGGATTTAACCCCAGCCACAAAACGCAGGTACAGACAGCTACGGTCCAGCCAGTCATTTCGGTGTCGATCCAACCAACCAACCAACCAACCCCCGCCAATATCGAGGTCCAATTCCAATATCTCCTATGATCTCTTTCTCGTACTCGGTTTAACCCAGATACGAATGCATGGTTCTTCCAGGAGTTTGTCGTCTTATGCACGACACCTTTCAAGTTCAATCGCCAACCCCTCTTATTAGCGACAGAGGATACGTGGCCCTTTTGGCTTTTGGCTCTTGATAGTGGCCACTTTTCAAGCTACCGCTAGTTGGAAATGGCCTCGGCTGATCCCTGTTGGTTTGGTTTGGTTTACTAAGGTTTATTTTACTCTCCGACGACAATGTTTCATCACCAAACAAAGCGTTTAAACTCACTGGAATGTTGATTGGTCTCAAGCCCACAGAGCCTCATGGGTCGCTTTGTGTTACCGGGACACATCGTTCCTTTTGATGCCGTGTCCATGGAAACCCGACTAGTCTCAACACCAACGACATGAGAAGACGATGAAATGTTGTTCCAGAAATTCCAGAAAGGTCAACTGTCCTAACAAGATATCTAGACTTCTCACATGACAGAATCAGAGCTGACATTTGAAAATCGCTTTCATATATGAATCCTTCTCCAGATTAATATGAAAAAGAATCGGGTCATCTCTTGCGCCTGGCAGAGATGTTGTCGAGACATCCATCTAATGATGCCAACCATAGCATCAATATATTGTCGGTACAAATCCCTCCCGGATGGAGATACGGATATTTTTCACTTATATATTGTTCCTCTACAACCAAGCTCTGGTTTTCAACTACAAACCATCATGCGCTAAGGGGCGAAATATAAATAAGGAGACTTCTCTTTGCCATCAATGTTAAACTTCTTGTCATCCTTATCAAATCTGAGATCGACCAAGATACCTACACTTTAGCCATCATGTATGCACGATGCCACGTCAAATTATCCTCTCAATTTCCACCAAACAAACCCACATGAGGACTGGACTGGCAATTTACTCAGCTACTTATGTTATGAAGAGCCGCCCGTATCTAGATCTGGTTTTTCTAAATATTCATATCCCCAGATAACTGTATAAAGTATCACAGAGCACCTTTGGTAGGTCTGATAGTTGTCAGATACTTCAGTTTTCAAAATGTCTTAAGATCCTGTGGGCTTGGGATCCAGATACTCCAGAAGAATGTCTTGCCAAGCTTCGACACATCAGACGTAAATGTTTCAGGGCCTATGCCAAGTGGGGTCTGGCCTAATAACCTTATCAAAGTGACCAGGGCTGTATATACCTAGCTCATTCCTGGGCTAAAGCAACACTGAAGTCTGTCAAAAGAATTATGTGTGGCACAAATCCAAACAGACTAAAGCCAACTCACAAAGGCTGTCTGCCCCTGCACAACTTTGCGGCATGGAAACATATGATTTTTGCCTCATGATTGAATGGCTGCTGCGGTTTGTGATGCAGTCCGGACTATTAAGCATTCATGACCTATAACGGAGGTCAAGTGGGTGTTGGTGCGTATCAACCAACATCCAGCAGCTATGACCGCTTCGCCGAGGGTTTCTTTTCATCATAGCCTACCACTTGAATCAGGCCACTTGAATGACGATCCCCCATGTCTGTTTGTTTGTCGTTTCTTTGCTGACTTGTCGTTTGAAACTTGCATGACAGGTGACAAAGCTTTGCGACAACCTTGGTTCTCCAGTACTACCAATCATGTTTTTGTGGGCAAATTTCTGTTCTTTGCATTTTATTTGGTCTTGGGCGAGGGCTTGGCCGTGAGTCGATACATGTCTCCCATGTTTCAGATGGCCCATTATCAGATGTTTGGATTTCTACAGGCTCGAATCGACCAACAAATTAGCCAGAGACAGAGTAACGCCAACTACAACACTCGTCTGCAGCAGTTAGTAGGATTGTAATCCTGCAAAACTACCATGATAAATTGCAGATAACGGAGGGCTAGTTGGCTGTTGGCCATAGAGGGCTGAGTTTGCTCGTGGGGGGGCAACGCAAACAGGTGATTGTGCCATATAATCTTATCAAGGATGACACAACGTTAGTCTTTTATCATATTGACAGATCACCTTAGGATTTACTGTGCCGCTGCCTGGGCGGGGTGAGCATATATATCGGTTGAAACGTTGTTGGTTTGTTTGTTTTGCGAAAGCGGTCCACCGGAGTACAATGAGCTTTATTGAAAACATTTAGCCAAGCTCGGCTAGGAGGAGCAAATACAACGCACCAAAGGCATTCGAGATTGTGGATGTTTGGAAAAACTGTTGAGAGAGCCATGATGAACAGAATCGACTGAGGCGTCGTGATCAGTTATGCTGTAGATGAGGGGCAGCCAGATTCTCGGGCCTGGATGATATCAACGCCTAGATACCTAAGTCAGATGAGGTTACACAAGCTAACATCTGACCCTGTTGCCCTGCCCGAGACCCTGACAGCTCATTGTGTGGTGGAGCACCTTTTATCGATTGGATGGGGATATAGATCTTGATAATAAGAGATGATGGAGTTGAATAGAAACAACAAAGACTCTTGCCAAGCTGGTGGCATCTAAGGTAGTAATCTACTATGATAATATATCTTGCTTTGATATTGAGTCAGCAAAGTAACGGCGGATCGAGTCTCATGAGTCACTAAGTACCTACGTATGTAAGTAACCCAGCCAAGTGTGGATGTGGAGCGGGAACAAAACAAAACACCAACGAAACTGTCACAATCATGTACTGGCAAGGGGTCTGATGGAGCCCTTCGATTGAGTTTGATATTAGCTCGCTCAGGATTTCCTAGTTGCCGTCTCTCCGCCTGCATCCGTCCGCACCTGCATATGTTGCAGTACCAGCAGGCACAGGCACAGGCACGGCCAGACTTGATGGGACCTAAGGAAGGCCGGCCGCGGCAAGTATGGATTTGGAAGGCACTCTGAAGAGCAACCAATCCTGTTTTCCAAACACTTTCAAAGATGGATGACTTCAACCACACGGATGGCGCTTGCCTTCCATGGAACAGCCCGTAGCCGTCCGTACAGTAGCCGCACAAGTACATACTAGCCCGTGCGCAAGCGCGTTTGCTGTTGGTTCTTACAACTTCATTTCAACTTCACCTCACGAACCAACAACACACGAATTCCCTGATATTCTCGCTTCTGGATGACATCACCCCACAGAAATCGGTTGTTTCTTGATAGTTGTCACATGCAAATGCACTTCCCTGTTCTCCACGTTATGTGACCCCGGCAGTACTGTACTATACTGTACTGGCTGGCAAA
Organism: Fusarium austroafricanum; assembly: GCA_012932025.1. Lineage (NCBI taxonomy): Eukaryota > Fungi > Ascomycota > Sordariomycetes > Hypocreales > Nectriaceae > Fusarium > Fusarium austroafricanum. The sequence goes on from JAADJG010000153.1 coordinate 26,046, forward strand.
CATCCTCATCTGCGCGGTCCCTTTGAAATCTGCAGATCCTTCCTTACTCCACATCAACAAAGTTTCTCAGTCATCCACAAGTTACAAGATACGATTCTATAACTAAAGAATCTTGGATCGCTTGCCTGTCCAGCTCGTGGCTTCAACGTTGCCTTTTCATCAGTTGAGCTAGCGAAATGGCACTTCTTGAACCCGCCTTCAGCCCCTGTGTGAATATGGTAGTTTCTCCCACAATTATCCCTTCACGCCTTTCAAAGATGGTCCAACGCCTGGGAGCAGCAAGACTTCCCAGCCCTGGACACCCTTCCGGCTACAGTATGATCGGTAGCAGTAAGGCCGCACTACCGAGAACTTGTCGCGGTTGGCTGGCAATCTTTCCCCGGGCCGCCGCTATTGTGAGACACTCAGCATGGTTCCTTCCGACAAGCAGCCCTTCGAATAGACCCATGAGCCATTGAAGCCTCAAGAGCACCACCTTTGATAATCAGAATGAGCAATATGGGCAGCATTTGTACTAGTTTCCGAGTCCACAACCTACGTTACCTACCCAAGCACCGCCACCTCAAACCAGCATGTACCGTTGAGCCAATTATAGTGCTGCTGCATGCTTGGCTCTTTTATGATGAATATCAAGATTAGACATCTCGCTTAACAAATGGCGCCCTAGCTTGACATGGTTGACATGCAAGTTGGTTTCAAGGTAAGAAGCCACGTTGCAAGCATGGTTCTCAATTATTAGGCCTCGAATCCTTTCTATCAAGCGACAAGGTGGCCTGCCTGCCTGCTTGGCACGGCTCGCGACCAAACCACCGGAACGGTATGGCGGGAAATATCTGTGCCCATTCATGAGATGCTGGTCCCGGTACTAGCCCCCATACTAGCTGGGCTTGATCTCTTATCTTTTTGCATTTCTGGGCTCCAGAATTCTTGATGAGAATTTTGATCCCTCTTGTCATGAGTCAACTGTTTGAACATACATTGGATATCGCGGCAAGCTACTCGGCTCAGCTCCGATACCCATGCGGTAGTTCGCTTCGAATGGTGGGCGGATGCCTCAGTTACTCCAAGATCATGAACCCAGAACGGCTGGGCCTGAGGAATCTTTGGAAGATGGTTGCATCTTATCATCGGCCCAGACGAATCAGAGAACACAGACGGAATCCGGTCGATGATGGCCAGCGCTAGGGGAAGTATGTAAGACCATTACAGGCTTAGTCCGCGTCAAAGACGGGTTGTTCGGTCGCTGCCAGACCTTAACAAGGTTCATTGTCGATTTCCAATCCATGCATGGTCAATAGCTTCACATCCTACCTATTGAAGAAATCATAAGTGGGAAGCTTGGACCTCACTGCATGCATGGGCCTGCCTACAAGACAACCACCTATGAAAAGGTGGCTTGAAATTCCCTAGGTGCTGGGCGGCTTTGGTATGGCAAGGTCCTGTCTCACGTACCAACACGTACAGTATCAACCAGCCACTACAGTGTGGTGTTATTATTCCCTTTCGTGGACACTCATGCATACTACAGCTAGAAAACAGCCTGAAATCTCACCCATGGTCCATAGTGCTACCAGCCCGTTGCCGCCGGCAAAGAGTTATGTTAGCTGTCACATATTCTCCACCGTAAGATTGCCAGGAGTCTCAGTCTAGGTCGTCGTCGCCACCAGGGCTCAGGTTTGTAGACAGCACTCCAATGTGCACCCCATCAGTTGTCTTGTCGAGAATGACCTACCGTCACACGCATCTCCTTGCCATCACGACACCCTGGAGGCTCGATATGTGTGTTACACAAACATACAGGGATGGCCACAAACAGAGGACAGATCGATCTTGGCCGGTCAATGCAGCTGAACGAACGCTTCTAGTCTTGACGACAAGGCCGCCCGCCTTTCCGATCTCTGGATATAGCGAGGCGCTACTTTACATCCCCTAGCTACCAGGAGGATCCACGGTAGCATGGCTTGGCATAAGGTTCAGGGAAGAGAACCCTGACGGACCAGGTCCGAGTCCAAGAGAGGCCAGCCGGTGGAAGAAACACAATGGAACAAGCAGCGGCGAGCGGGTCATGGAAATTCAGTCGATACTCGATAGGCTGCACAAGTTTCCACTACGAGGAGTATGGCCGACTCTTGCATTGCGTCCTGTTCCCCTCATCAACCAGCCCCCACACAAACACAAGCACAAGCACAAGCACAAGACAACTACGATCACAGACATACAATAGCGCACCTAACCAGTCAGATCTCAGTTTCTACAGGCGTCGTGTTGGTGATTTTCATACCATACATACATACTTCTGTCAGTCGCATTGACGAAATGCAGACGAGACATATTCCTGGCTGATCAACTTTGCAGTGGGTTGAGCTGCGGGGAAATGACCGCAACGGCTGCTGCGTCTTGCTACAAGATGCTTCATGTTGGCCCATACTCCTGCACTGCAACCCATACAAACGTGGGCAGGGAGCAGCATGTGCAGAAGAATGAAGGGCAACACAGTACGTTACAGTACGGTACACAAAGAAAGGACGGCCATTTTTGTCATCACTCGCCAAGCCCCTCTCTGGCCTTCTACGCTGCCTCGACTGTCGCGGACAACATTACAGATGTGTACTAAGCCGCTTGTGAAGCCTTGGACGAGCAGGACGTGGTGTTCCATTGCACAACCCCGGCCAAGCTCAACATAAGCTCCCATTTGACAAACACGGAGGACGGCACATACAAATAAGTGTAGGGTTGAGCAGAAGCCGGCAGTATATCCCCAAATACTGCTGCTTGGCCTGGTCGTACAGCCCACCCTTGCCTGGTTTATGCAATATGCAGCTTTTGTTGCTCCCGCTAGTTACTGCTGATCCTGCAGTTCTGACCCAGTGCCGGCTGGTGTTGACGCAAGTGGGTTTCTAGAAACAAAGGGGACCAAGACATGAGTGAGACCTTTGCCCTCCACATTGTGATTGGCAGTGCAAAACGGAGCATTTTGCAACCAACGATAAAGCGTGCCTGGCAACAAGGCGATACTTGGTACCAGTGGCTCGGGGCACAGATGGCCTACTCTCTCTCACTCGCCGCTTTGCTGCATGAGATTCGATACGCAAACAGGGCCTGCAATGAGAGAAGAGAAATGAGGAAACACATCCCGACCGATGACGATGAAGACAAGAAAGAGATCCAGCTGAGGGCCCTCGGGGCAGAGCCCAGATGACCATCCTGGGGCCTAACACCCCCGTCGAGGATGAGAGCTCATTTTCATAAAAAGCCGGACGTCCCGCTCAATATTTACGAGTGTAGTAGACATTGTACCTGCAAGTCACTCGTTCATCAGCCCTACATAACTGCAGCCAATTCCTCTGTTTACATAGTCTACCTACCTACCTACCTACCTACCTACACAAGAGACACATCTATAATTCCTCAGGTGGAGAGAATCTATCTGGTCATTGGCATCTTTCTTTCTCAACCCCCTGCGGAATTCCAACGTCTCCCTTTTCTGCTGTATCATCCCTACTTTGTCACTTGGAACAAGTGATCGTTCATATCTTAGCGGCCAACACAACCGCATAAAGACGACTATCTCGGCCACAAACATCAACATAGGTTACGACAACTCGGCCTCAAACTCCAATGCAAAACCACCAAGCATCTTCTCCGAATTACGCCACAATGCGACCAAACCCCAACACCAAGAACGACACTGAGTTGCCTGGGCTTGTCAATTACTCCCACGGTGTTTGTATATGCAATGCTACCCATGGCTGTTTCAACAAAGCGCAAGAAGGCGATGTTCACTGCGTAATGTGTAAAGACTGTCCCTCCTGAACAGAATTCCAACACTTCGATGGCCCTCAATAAGCTCCTGAGATGACGAGCCATCGTGGCACGACCCTGTCTAAATTCGTCAAACAGAACGGACGTAAGAGGAAGCTAAAAGAGCTTGGAACCGACCTGACGGGTCAGGTCACGCCTTGTGGGAATCTGGCAGGGGTGGAATTATGCTCGCAGAAACGCACGCACGCATGTAAGACATGATCCATGGTCTTGGGCAAGGACCTAAAACATGGACATATTTTCCACGTGTTGAGGCGCGGCATTGACAGGGTTCATTGGAGGATCGGAGGCCATAACGCGGGATGGAGGGAGGGGAGAGGGATGAATGCTGCTGGAGAGTGTGTAAGCAAGGTACAGACAGATATCAACTTGGACTAGGGAGGGGACCTTTCAAAGGAATTAAAGGGCTGATTTGAGCGAAACAAGCATAGCAAAAGGTTCGGTTGTAGTTACATTTTGCAATAACATATCTACCTATTTACATATATATCTATAATCGACATCATATTTCCAAAATCAGCTACCTACGGATGTCGACCTACATACGCATGGTTGGCCATACAATTCTAGTCTATTCTCTAACCGCCATGGCCAGCCTCTACGCCCGTATTAAAGCCATTTCAAATGCTCTAAGCGCTGTCAGTCGCCAAGACAACCATTAGTGTACAGTGTCACTGGCGTTATCAAAAGGCTAGATAGAGGCTAGGGCATGCAGTAACATGATACGCGCCTTTCTCGCCAAACCAACGACCAAGACGTGAGGTGAGTGAATTGATGATCGGAATGACACCCGTATTAACTGACTGGTTGTTTGATTCGTGGCTAATGAAAGAGATTACGATATGATGGGATCATACTACTGTTCTTAAGAGGCGGAGATGTAATAAGACAGGTATTGTATTGTATTGCAGGTACCCTAGAAAGAAAAAGGCGGAGACGGGAGTGATGGAAGCAACAGGCTAATATCGGTCTGTCTGCCCAGGCAGACGACATCCATGCATAGATTCCAACTCTGAGAAACACCGTCATGCGTAAGGTAGTCTAGGTTAGTACGCAATTGATTCGTACATATACATAGAAATGCCACTTAGATACCTTGTTATGTCCGGCCCATTTCCCCCAAGTTCAAAAACCCTTGCTCTCTTATTGGATTGAGAACGATAGACCTAGGATTAAAAGTCTAAGCCGCACAAAGTTTTCTACTAATGTTTCATAGTGGCGTAATCCAAACGGGTGAGGTTTGCGAGACCAGGCTGTTGGTAACAAGATAACTGCTGCATAGATACCTGCTGTTTGTCATGGCCTGATATGATATGATCTGATCTGACTTCAATGACGTGACGATCCGAAAAAGTGCAGTAGTGAACTTGGCTTTGCCCAGCCAGAGTCGCATCCCGGCGGATCGTCTAACGTTAGTACTTAGGGGTGGGCCGAGCCGATATAGAGGATGCTTGCTAGGTACTGTACTGTACTGTGCTGTACTGGACTGGACTGGACTCTCTAGTAGTGCAGTACTGGACATATACTTAAACATGATTAATTGGGTTGTCGACCTTTCCAATTCTGGTAAACTGATCGCAACTGCACTGCTGCAATCCTTGTTCCTGGTTCATCCTTGTGTTGGTTGAATGCCTATCTACCTACCTTACCTAGGCTTGTTATATCCATGTATAAGCTGAGTCTGCAGAGACTGGCGGGCGAGCGTATTCCTTCAGCATATACCGTTTACGTATTCCAAGTTTTATCAAGTCAGCGGCTTGCTACGCTACATAACCAGAAATTTCTGCATCTCACCAGATGCGGCTCATGGTCAGTCAGATCTTCATCGATACGACAACTAACGACTCAGGGTAACGCATATGCAAGTCACCAGAAACGTGCCAGATTTTTCCTAATGCATCAACTCATGCATATGTCAATCAGCTGTGCAGGCATAGGCAGAGATAAATAGCTCGGTTGCGTCGGTCCCGACACTTTGGGGGAGGCAGCGTGTAAGAGCGAGAGGGTGTGAGGAGAGACAGAACCTACAGCCACTATTGTATGATTTGGCCTTACAGCATTACGGTATAGATATAGCTCCTATATCGGAAAACAAAAACCGGAGAATTGCATCGGCAAACTTTTCTTATTGTGCATTTCATCCCACGTGAGTAACGGTCTTGCAGCAGGAGTGGAGATGCCAATTTTTATTTTTTTTTCCACTCTAGCCTGAGTTAGTTACCTAGTTATAGTTACTTCGGTGGCAGTTGGAGAAAAATGTCTTCAAAGGTGGCAAAAAAAAAGGTACATGCCGCGTCGACATGCTTGAGAGTGTGGTTACACGCATCTAATTAATGCACGAGGCGCGAGTCATGCGCCACACAAAACTTGCAGGCAGAGACATATGCAGACATACATACGACTATATAACGCAATGCAGTAAGTAAGTAAGTAAGTAAGTAGGTAGGCAATATCAAAATGCTGTACCTTGGACTTGGTCTGAATAGGTCTATACAAACAATTGCATGGATATAATACAAGGAACATCGTAGAATTAACCATCTACTGATATCTTGGACCACCTACATCCACTATCGAGTCAAGTCAAGCCAGCCAACAGTGACATGCTGTTGGTCAGAGGTTACTGCTTACTCAATCTGCGCAAGACGAGAGTAATCTTAGCCAAGAAAGCAGGCGGTGCATTCATCCAAGTTTCAACAACTGTCCACATCCATAGCTTAGTCATAAAACATATGCACAATTACAAGGCACAACCAAGACGCTCGTCATGTGTTGTCGTAACATGGATTCAATTCAATTCCACGACTCTATCAGGATGATATGAATAGAATTTCTAAAACTCCCCAGCTTGCCGAGGCTTCCGCCCCCAAGCCCAGAACCAAACAGCATATGCGTACGTAAAGTGATACGTTACTGACACATGATGCATTCAGAAAACTCCGCGCTGGTATTTCATGCGCCTCATCGATGACCTGCAAGGAATCAGATAGCTACACAGTAGCCAAGATCGAAAAGACATTGCCTCGCCGCGAATCACGCCTTTTATAAAAATTCACAAACGTCCATCCCCTGAGAACAAGAAGGTATCATAATAGAAGTGAAGAATCAATCAATGCCTGTCAAGGGACAGGCTAGGTCATCAAGCCAAGTGGGGTGATGCATCTAGAAGAGAGCAACAATAGCAGCGACCATGGCAGCGCCGAGGAAGCCTGAAGAGGCCATGAGGCCGCTGGCACCTGCGGTAGGCACGGTGGAAGGGCTGGGAGCCTCATAACCAGGCTTCCCGGGGGTGTTGGGAGCCTCAGGAACAGGGAGCTTGGTGGTAGGGACACCAGCAGTAGGACCAGCCTTGGTGGTAGTGTTACCGGCAGGGTAGAAGGTGGTCTTGGCATAGGGAACCTTCTTGGTGGTAGTGCTGATGGTAGGGGTGCTGATGATAGAAGGAACCTCGTGGCTGGTGGTGTTGACAACGGGGACGAGGATGCTGCTGGTGGTAGGAGCAACATAGACAGAGGTGGTAGGAGCAACATAAACAGAGGTGGTAGGGACCTCGGGCTTAGCAGTCGAAGTAGTAACAACAACCTCGGTTGAGGTGCGGAGAGGGCAGTTAGTGACGGTAGGGTTGCACTGAGTCAGAGTGATAACTCGAGTAGTGGTCGAGGTGAGAGTTGTGGTCTCCTGACCAGAAGCAGCAGGAGGGGCAGCGTAGTCCTGAGCAGCGGCGACCGAGGCGCCAGCGGCGGCAATGATGATGCTGGTGAACTGCATTGTGACGATTGTTTGGTTGGTTGGTTGTCTGAAAATGAGTCTTAGGAAATCGTAAAAGATTCTTGTTGCGTTGAGCAGAAAAGATGGAAGGAGTGCAAAGCACGAGGAATGTTATCAAGAACTGTTAAATGAGTGTATAGCACAAGGCTGAAAGGTGTCGTGAAAACAATCGTGAAGGATAAGCAAGAGGAAACCAAACAAGCGCTCAAGGCGGACACTGAGCGCAACTTGTAGTTTTCGCACAACACGCAGCGGCGGGACCTAATCTCTGCCCATTAAAGGTCATCATCCGACCCCTGCCTGTCTGGCAATAAGAGCCCTGTGCGTTGTCACCTCATTAGCCAAAGCTGATTGGCATTTCCCCCGTCCCTGGAGGTTTATGATCTAGCCCCGGCATTGGGTCCAAATGGTTTTCGCCGGTACCACCACACAGCGGTACCTTGCATTGCACCCAGAAGCCTAGACTGTGATTGGATCAAACAAAGTGAAGGAACCCGGTTGGGGATCGGTCAGAGCCTTGGCTCCTGCACTTTTGACTGGCTTGTTCCTGAGCTAGAGTGCTTATCCCAGTCTAGCCTTGTTCTGGTCCCTGTCCCTCCCTGCGAGGAAGCATCACTGACTGGCAAACTGCCTTCGGCTGCATGTCCCTGACCAATCAAAGGTTGCCAGAGCCACAGGGACGTGTTTTGCTGGAGCCAGCAAAGAGAATCTATTTTAGCATCTCCCCTTTTGCGTGGTTTGTTGTGCCATGGCCAACTGTCATTGCCATAGAAGTCGGTGTGGGTTTGTCGACAAAGTTGTCAGTCTCGATGAGTCAAGAGAGACAAAAAAAAATTCTCTCTCTCAGACCCAAGGCCATTGTGCAACCCCGACTATGGCCTGCAATGCAGCCAACGGAGTTAACTGCGAAATTCGGTAGCATCGCTTGACAAACAATTTCCTGGACCCATGGCGAGGACCACAGCGTCTCATTCAGTGTCCCCCGATAAGGTGCGGTAGGCAAGGTTATGAAACGGCTTGCTGTAACGCCTCTGACAAGGAAATTATTCCGCCAGGCGTAGATAGGTTAGTCATGAGAGTAAAGTGAATTGTAAACCCATCTCAGACAAAGCCCTCGTGATGACTTGACTTTGAGTGACTTCAGAGACCATCACAACTACCTCAGTTAAAGTGTGTGCACAAGACTTGAAACACTTAAAGCGCCTCCAGATCTTAGACCGGCGTTTACTGGCAGCCACACCGAGAGACAGGGCTCAAGTCCAGTTCAAGGGCGAGCGGGTAGTCAGGGGCGCGCCATTGTTATTGTGAGCGGCACGACTTGAGCCAAAGTGGTTAATACTAGATCTGCAACGGCTCTTGTTGCCAATGGGACAGTCCCCTCGCAGGGAAGCGATACACCGCATCAATAGGAGAAATAAATAATATGCGAAAAAGCGGCCACTATCCGATGGGACTCTAAAGTAGGATCTGGACTCCAGAGTACTTCTCAAGTCATGCCAAGATGCCACTATCATCTTCAATGTCGATAAATAGATTTGGAGTGGGGACAACACGAAATTGTCTTCCTCTCGGTGAAGGAGCTGCCTTGCTTTGTATTCGTAGACGCGGGTAGTTGCTGGGCTTGGCTATCTTTAGCTCAATGTCTTGGTTCGAATAGAGAACCGCTTGGTCTCAAATGGTAGATAGAGGGGTTTCAGGATATATCACGGGCAGGTGGAAATGCTCTGCGCTGTCCATGCGTCGATGTTGGACGATTCCGAATCAAGTTGGCGCCTGTACGTGTCCGTGGGCGTCTGGAAATAGCGAACAAAGGACAAGAGTACAGCAGTCTCCAGGCGGGCTCTTTTCAGGGAGTTTGAAAGACATTCTTGGTGTTACTCCGTGGAAATGTCAGGTGATGGTGAAAGGAGATGTCTTTTGAAACAAGAAACAGACAAAGAAGGAGAGGGAAAGGAAGACAAAGGGAGAAGCAAGCCCCTTCCATTCTTTAGTAATGCAGCAACAGCCTCACACATACATCATACATCACTAACACGAGATGTGCATCAGCCACAAGCGGTGCATAAGGTACTTATCTCGTACCTAGGCACCTAGAGAGGTAGGTATTAACCTAAAGCTGGCACGATATCTGACATCAGCCTTTTACTTACTTAGATACCTTACATATTCTAAGAGGGCCGTTCATAATTGAAACTAATTGTTACAGTGGCCCAAGTAGTATCATAAACTGGAAAACATTTGAAACCTTTCATTGCATTTACCCTGAACTGTCATCAATCAGGGGACCTCCGCTCTCTGCAGCAGCTTCCAGAATGCCCCGCCCCCGCATCATGCCTCCAACTTGGACTTGGAGCGCTAGAATTAAGGAGTTCGGTTCCCCTATTTCTGGTGACCGGGCAAGTATGAAGTACTCCCCCTAGCATTTTGTAAGGCTCGTTACCTACAGAGTACATTCCCTGCTTACATAGCTCCATAACCCCTACGACGGTTACCTTGACAGTTGTCTAGAAACCCAACCACATTCCATCAACTCCACCAAACAATGCGAATACCCTGACCAACAACTCACTCACTTTCTATCGAACCATATCAAATCAAAGCGCCGCCTTGTTTAATTCTTAATTCAACATGACAAACTACCTCAACGACCCGGCCCTCTACATTTACACCTCCCTGACCGCTGGCTCCTCCCACATCGTGACAGCCACCTCACGTCTCGAGACTATCTTGCGCGCCAACCGCGTTCCCTTCAAAGCTATCGACATTGCCGTCGACACAAAGGCTCGTTTACTATGGGGCCGGCGGGCCGGCAAAGATAAGAGCGGTCGTGCGAGGAAACTTCCTGCACTGATCCAGGAGGGCTGGGTTCTAGGCGTTCGTCGACAAATCTTCCCCTTGGTACCACCATAGATCGTGTAGCTGATGCATGTGGCTTCTTGTAGGATATTGTTGAGATCGAGGAGTGGAACGAATATGGCGAACTCAAGGAGCATGTTAAGATTCACTTCGATGAATTCACCATACCTTCGATCAACGATAAGCTTCCCGAACCCCCGCTAAAACGGCCTATCGACCTCACTGGCGGCCTTCTTGCTTCCATGACTCCTTCGCCTGCCGCCAAGGCCATAGCAGCAGCAGCTGCCAGCGCCGCAACTGCACCGAAGCCTGCCCCTGCCCCTGCCGCGCCCCCGCTGCCAGAAGCCAAGACGGCCGCGCCGGCTGCGACCAAGGCTTCTGCAGCACCTAAGAAGGAAGAGAAGACCCTACCTGTCCGATCCGTCGCCGACGAAGCTGCGCAAAAGGCTAAGGAGCTTCGCCTGAAGACTCTGCGAGAAAAGGTCCATGGCAAGGATGGGGCGAAGGCTAAGAAGGATGACACAAGCGCAAAGGAGGCAAAGACCGCAGAAGAATCCAAGGCCGACGGTATTCAATCACCAACGTCTGGATCATGGGCTGAGACCGATGCGGCGCGCAACGCTATCCAGAGCCCGACAAGTGGCACTTGGAAGGAATCCGGCTCAGGTTCAATCGCCTCCTCTGTCGAGTCCAAGGCGGCGATAAAGGAAGAGCCTAAGTTGGAAAAGAAAGCCGAGACGAAGTCGGATGATGATGATTCAGACGACGACGACGATGAATCGGAAGAGGAGGAGGAGGAGGAGGAGGAGGAGGACAGCGATGAGGACAGCGATGAAGACGATATTGACAGTGAGGATGATAGCGAGGATGAAGAGGAAGAATCCAAGAAGCCTGCAACAGAACCAACATCCGAACCAGTACTAGAGACAACTGCAGCTCCAGAAACCAGCAAGGATGAGAAGTCCAAGGAAGAGGTCAAAGACGCTAAGAAAGATACCAAGAAGGAGACAAGGAAAGAATCTCATAAGGACTCCAAGAAGGATCCCAAGAAAGCGATCAGAAAAGACACTAAGAAGGACTCCAAGAAAGACTCCAAAAAGGATTCCAAAAAGGATTCCAAGAAGGACTCCAAGAAAGATTCCAAGAAGGACTCCAAGGACCACAAGGACCACAAGAAGGACCACCACAAGAAGGACACCAAGAAAGATACCAAAAAATAATAGCGACAGAGCATGACGAATAGAATTTCGCTTCAATGTTCTAGCCAGATGTGGGAATGGTATTGTACAGAGTCCAGTCGAGACTCAACCGATATGCCACATGATGTTAATACCAACCAACATAAAGATAATACCCAATCTCCCCTCTACTACTTAATATATAAGAGGCTATACAATGCCGTAATATTCCAACTCTAACTAATACAATCCATCATCGTCGCTAGCTGTTCCATCCTGGAAACCCATTGGTGCCTTTCCCTTGCCCTTGGATCGGCCATTAATATCATCCACCTCATCCTCCTCGTCGAATTCATCATCACTCGTCAATGCGATCGCCTTTCCTTTGCCCTTACTGGATCCTGAGGCAACTGCTTTCCCCTTGCCCTTGGATGATGTCGATGCCCCTGACACGACACGTTGAACTGGAGGTGGCCGGTTGTCCTCCTCTTTCTCGCGAACTCCCTCAAAAGTGGCCCGTACATGCTCGTAATGAGCCAATTCGCCTGCACTCACACTGGGAACGAGCTCATCATTAGCAGCGAGAAAGTCTTGCTCCTGAACCATGACAGCGATATCCTCAGGCGTAGCATAGTGATCAAAGTAGTACGCTGTGGAAATAGGATGCTGAGTGGCCGGGTCGGCGTTGATGGCGCGAATCTTGTTGTCTACTGCAGTCGCCTGTCGCGTGACGGCCTTGAGCATTGCATCACTGCAAAGAGCATAGAAATCTGCACCAGTATAGGTGAAAGGCAGTTTTTCGGCCACGGAGGCGAGAGAAACTGATGGATGAAGAGTGAATCTGCGAATATGTTAGCCACTGTGTCTTGATTAGAGGAGGACTGCTGTGGACTCACTTTCTGGTCAGAGCTTCCAGAATGGTTTGCTGCTTGTCATTGGTATCGGAGACTCCAAGGTAAAGCATCTTGTCAAATCGACCAGGTCGCAAAAGGGCAGGATCCAGGAGATCTGGTCTGTTGGTTGCTCCGATAACGAAAACACCACCACCGCCATCATCACCTCCAGACATACCATCCAGCTCCGCTAGAAGCTGAGAGACAATACGATCCATGACACCGCCACTGTCGCCTTGGTTACCTCGTTTGGGTGCCACTGAATCCAACTCATCAAAGAAGACAACGCAAGGTCGAGCATCGCGAGCACGCTGGAATACACGTCGAACATTCGCTTCGGACTCTCCAATATACATGTTGAGAAGCTCGGGCCCCTTAACACTGAAGAAGTTAAGGCTGTACTCGGTAGCGATGGCCTTGGCCAATAATGTCTTTCCGGTTCCAGGAGGGCCGTAGAACAAGATTCCCGATCGCTTCTTCATACCCTTTGCAAACAGCTCAGGACGCTCGAGCGGCAATTGGATAGTCTCAGTAACGGCTTCCTTGACATTGTTCAGACCACCAACATCATCCCAGGTAACATTCGGGATCTTGGGTGCGCCGATGGAATCAGAAAAGTTCTTGCGAGCAGCCTCGACAGCAATTTCGAAATCTCCCTTTGTCAGGCAACGGGCGAGTGGACCACCAGCGACCTGAACATCTCGTACAGTAATAATAGTATTATCGTGCGTGTTCTTTGCCGAAAGCTGTTCCAATCGTGATTGTTGAGCAATGGAGGCACGCTCAACAACATCCACAAGGTCACCAGCTACCAGTGCAGCTGTCTTGAGGGCGATTGAGTTGAGGTCGATAGAAGGTTCAAGGCTGACGCCCCTGTCACTGATGATGGATTTGAGAATAGACTCACGTTCCGCTTCGTCGGGGGCTGTCATTTCCAACTCGTGTGTAAATAGAGCTCGAACACCATCGGGTACCTTGTCAACCTCATTCGTTGTAGCAATCAAAACTCGCGTGTCTTCAAGAATCTCCTTGATTGTTGATTCGATGCGATCAGCAGTAAGGGCCTCCACATGTTGAACGAGCAAAGCACAGCAGTCAGGACCGCAGCTCATAGCACGCTCGGCTCTTGTCCTGAGGAAACCCTCAGTCTTCACATCACTCCCACTGCCGCTTCCCTCGCTAAGAATATCATAAGCATCGATCGTATACGTGTGCAGACCCATGTCGGAGCAAGCGCCTGAAGCCAGGGTTGACTTTCCAATGTTTCGATGTGTTGAGGTCAACAGAATTGCGACAGGAGGCATCTTTAGATGTATAGCCTTCGCACTTGTAGCGGCTGCGATCAACTCCCTCAGCTGGCGCCTGAGAGGCGACACATACGGCAACTCAGGTTCCTGGATCGGAGGCGGAGTTGGCTCTGAAGCTTTCTTGGGTGTTTTCTTGAGGCCAAGGTAATACTGCCACGTGCTCTGTTTGATACCAGGTATTCTGCTTGTCTCGAAGCCCGAGCCATGCATGGCCACGGATGAGCTGTCGATACACGCAACTGATCCCCAGAAAGCCTCAGCACTTCCATCCTCGTCCTCATCTGACTTCTGGATTTGGATGTGGCCGACCTTGAACCACGCTACGCTGTCAAATTTCGAAGGCTGCTTTCCAGTCTCTTGACCGCCTGCAGTAAGTGCCATCACATCATCCACCTCAGAACCTCCTGCACCAGGCATCTCCTGAAGCGTACGGCCAAGCTCAGCGTCAACTGGAACAGCAATAAGATCTCCGCTTCGAACAAGGCGAATTTTCTGCGCAAAATATCGTTTCAGACCACCAAGGACGGCAGTCTGGAAGGCTCGTTCTGCGGAGATAGGAGTTCGGATATGGTGAATGGTAATATCCCGAGCATAGGGAGGACGAGCTGCGCTTGCAAATCGTGGAATTGTTCCCTTTCCTTGATATGATGCTTTCTTCAATGGCGCAAGGCGCAGATAAGGTGCATCGTCGAGGTTGGCCAACAGGATGGGAGATGCATAAGCTGTAGGGCTAGCAGGTCGCTGGATCTGTGATTCGAAGAAAGACAACCGCCGCTCTCCATGTTTGGCACTGGGTATCCTGGTCATAGGGCGTTGTGAGTAACCCTCAGGAAGACCATAAACTCGAACAGGTCGCCATTTGGCCGGTTCCGACTCAACTTGTCCAAAACTTCCAAGCCCAAATGCACCAAACCCATTCGCGGGAGGCTCCTCGGAGGCTTCTAATCGTACCCAATCTCCTGAAAAACATCCTATACGGCTCAGGGATGTAACATCAACGTAGATTCGTGCCTCCTCATCGTCTTCCAAAGATGGCTTTGGGTGCAGAAGGTCTGTGGGAATCTGTTCCATCAAGCCTTGGGCCTTGAAAAGGCGACCTCGAGGTCTATCCGGCCGAGCGGTAGTTGCAGTAAAGTTGGAGAAAACAGAGCCTGGCGTTGTGATTCCGTTGGTCTTTCTACCACGAAGTGTTCCGACTGTCATTGGCGTGCCTGGCTGCAGTGTTGATACGCCACTGGCATTGGTTGTGGGTAATGTTGGCGCTTGCAAAGAAATCATATCGTCCATGGAGTCATCTGACAGTTCGTCCTCCTCAGAACCAGACAGATCTGGCTCCGTCTCAGTAGCAGACTCCATATCCTCCGTCGTCATCCCTGACTTGTCTCGGTCCTCGGCTGCAGAATAGAACTGGTCTGTGCTGGTATCGTCCTCATCCTCAGGAACACCATTGAGTTGTTGACTCGCGCTCATCGAAGCAACGTGACGTATCTGCTTAGTATGGACTCGACCACGCATAAGAATGATCTTGGTCGACTCCGTCAAAACACCCTGAGCGACAGGCTCGCACAGCATGATCTTTCCAGGGTTCGGAGGCACATGCGTTAGAGGGTGCGGTGGCAGAGGAAGCGGGAATAGATCACCCGCGTGAACAACCTTGAGACTACTCAAAGCAGCTCTGAGAGAAGTCACAAGGCGCCCATCGGATGTTGAGTCGGTGCTTTTTTCCTTGGACTTGACAGGGTGGTCTCGGAAGAAAGTACCCTCTCCGTTCTCAAGCCTTTTCGTCAATTCGCTTTCTAAACTCACGAAGACAGTCTCGAGAGGCACAGGCGCAACATCGAGGACGAGGATTTCGATTCCACCGCGGCTATGGCTTGAGAGCTTGGATGGCGCAACCTGTTGCAGTGTGACAGCAAAGCTTTGCAGGGAAGCAGAGGACGGTGAGAATCGGACGGTTGAAGGCGCAAGCGCGGAAGACTCGATAATTGGTACAATTGACCACGGACTGTCGGTAGGGTTCGCGTTGGGTACCCATGGAGCGATCGCGATGTGGTGGACGTCTTCGGTGGCGCCTTGGTAGAGTTGAGCTGCGATTTTGTTCTAGTATATATCTGCATTAGAAGGAGCGCTTGGCTTACCGTTACCTAGGTGAGGGAAGAGATCGCGAAAGATGTCTTCGGATACAATGCCGACATCGCTCTTGATATGATCATCAAGTACGAGTTTAGCAGCAATGGCAGGCTTGTCTTGACGACGTCTGCGGTTCCGTCGCTTAGTTGAAGCGAGAGCTGACTGTGAAGACGACGCCATCTTTACTGTGTCAAGCTTGGGGAGGTGTCGATAGAGGATGCAGAGGCTGGCTGGATGATATGGGTACACGGGGCTCGAAGCGCAAACGCGGGGATCACTGCATCGCTCTGAGCAGGTCTCCAATGGACAAAATCGCAGGTTCCGGGTAAAAATACAGGAAAGAAGAATCTCGAGTATACAATTGCGCAGGAAACAAAAAGAAATCGCAAGAGGACGAAGCTATTCTGAGGTTAAGATTAAGAAATTGAGTGTGGCTTCTATCTCGGCAGCGGCTCAGAGCGACCGAAGCATGGAGCACCAGTGGCCTGCCTCGGCTTCTCCCATGTTTGGGTAAGTCCTAGGTAGGTGCACACGGGGCCTATGCCGCTCCAAGGTACGTACCAATACCGAGGTGCCCGTGAGCTCCCCCGAACGCGGAGGAGCGTAGTGCAACAGCATGGGACCTACATCGGCGGGTATCAGTCAGCACCTAAACTCCAGCGTCTCCAAACTGGGGTAATGTAAATCCAAGTCAAGGGTTGGTCGGATAGACACTGGCATGGAGACTACAATATCAACAGTTGGAGATGAAACAAAATACAAGATCAACACCAGCTGAGTAACATATCTTGGGCAAGGCTGATGACACAAACAATATACCTGCTTTTGTATGCTTAGGTATATTGGTGGCCAAGTATCTATGAGTATGAGCATCATCATGCACGAATCGAAATAAATCATCTACCTGTTTGATCACCCTCTCAACGAACAGGCTCATATCCTTTCCCCAAAGGAAAAGGTAAGTATTTATTTAAATATCATAAACATCATCAATTCTTGGCCGTGGCAGTGCAACTCAAGCTATTCCCACATGATCATCCAGACTCGAGAGCTGAAAACGCAAATTAGATGATCTCAGACCCCCTTTGACAACCTTCACATGCTTTTCAGCAAGGATCATCACACATTAAGCTCCTAGTTTCCGCCACAAATCCGGCTCTCTGGCCTGGCCAAAACTTTGTGCCTATCTTTGTATCGACGCCCATGACGCAACTCTATCTTAGCGGCCATTCAGAGATGATTTCCCTGTCACTTCCCATGGCTAGACAGTGCCAGCCTCTTTGATGACATTAAACCGTTTTCTTCTTCCCCTTTATTAACAATCACATGAGAAAAGGTTTGGTCTAGACTCCAGACATTTTCTATATCACGCCAGGCACTTGTACACCGCATCTCAACTGACACCAAGTCAACAATCGGTCTGTCTGTTAAGTGGGATATTGGATGTACACCATCTGATCTATTCTCCTTATGATCCCACCCTCTTTTCTCGATCCCTGAACCATTCTCGCGCTGGCGATCTCCGTCCTGGATTTATATCTCCGTATATCCTTAGATTCCCCTGTCAGACATGCGAATACTATTCCCTGGATGGTAGTTTTTCTCTTTCGCATCGCATTTTAAGAGGCGGCATTCGCCCACCTGCTCGACGGACTGTTCTCTCCAGCCATATTCACGTGTCAATTGTGTCTTCGATACCTGACCTATAGCCCTCAGAAGCGACCATTGTATAAGCATCATGACACAACATCATGGCTCGTCGACAGCGACTCAAGAGCGCCACCCCAAAATCCTCCCCAGGAAACTAGCCGAAACAGCCATCCAATTTTCCCAGCAGGCTGAGAAGCTCTCTCACCAACAACCTACGGGCGAAGAACCGGGAGTCGCCATCGAGGCGCAGTTCGTGACCCCTCATGATCCCGTTATCATTACTTCCGATGGAAAACGACTCCCAGGTGTGCCATTGCAAGAGGCGCATAAGCTCAATGTTCTCCGTGAAGAACTTGAAGGCGAACCCGAAAGCGTCGAGATCAAAGAGGGCGACGAAACTAAGGAGAAAATCTCCAATATTGAAAGCGCAAACCCAGAGCAACGGAAAGTTGTTCAACTATCTTCAGACCAGAATGGCGCATCCCTACAAAAATCCAACAGCAACAGCACTTTGCGCAAACAAATGCCTCCCTCCCATACAAATCCTCTCTTCCCTCCATTACCGCTCTACGGACCTCCAAACATCTTGCGCAACCTTCAATGCATGTTCTTTCGTATTAGCGCATTCTTTCTGAGCTTGGCATTTCTCGGTGTTATTGTTCTGGGCTCACTATTTACGACGGTACCGATGATCTGCAAGAACATCTTGTACCGGTTGACGTTTCGCGATCCTGATTCTGACAGGCCGTTCTACAAGGAGGAAAAGCGTAGAGCTCAAGCAAGGCGCGAGAAAGAAAAGGCATGGAAACAAAAGTCACCGAACGGACGGACGCTGGACAGGGTGGAAACCGCTGAAGAATTTCCCCCAACCGAAGGTGGACCCGACCCGATAATCTGCGATGTCGCATATTATGCACGAAGAGTTGGTCTTGATGTTGAGACCTTTGAGGTTCAGACCGAAGACGGCTTTATCATCGACTTGTGGCATGTTTATGACCCAAAAGAGTACACCGAACTGGAAGAGAGCTTGAGATCTGACCAAGGCCCCGAAGTCTTCCAACGCCAAAGAAGGAAGTTGAAGGACCCATCTCAGAAGCCCAAGTTTCCTGTCCTGCTCATGCACGGTCTCCTGCAAAGTTCAGGTGCGTATTGCTGTAACGATGATGAGTCTCTCGCTTTCTGGCTTTGCAAGTCTGGCTATGACGTGTGGCTTGGCAACAACCGTTGTGGATTCGAGCCCAAGCACGCATTGCTTGAGTACAATGATCCTAGGATGTGGTGTTGGAACATTCGACAGATGGGTGTCTTTGACCTTCCTGCGTTGACATCCCGGGTCATCACAGAGACAGGTTTCGAGAAAATTGGACTTATTTGCCATTCTCAAGGAACGACTCAAACCTTTGTCGCTCTGGCTAAGGAACAGCGACCTGAACTGGGTGAGAAGCTGACCGTATTCTGTGCTCTCGCCCCAGCCGCCTACGCTGGACCTCTCATCGGCAAGATGTACTTCAAGTTCATGCGAATTATCTCACCAGGTTTATTTCGTCTCATGTTTGGCATTCATGCATTCATTCCCTTCATGATGCAGATGCACAAACTATTGGATCCGCGTCTTTACGGTTGGCTCGGCTATAAAGTATTCTCTTTTCTGTTTGACTGGACTGATGCGCGTTGGGACCGTGGTCTACGTAACCGCATGTTCCAATTTGCACCCGTTTACGTCAGCGCCGAGTCGATGCGATGGTGGCTTGGCCGAGAGTGCTTTGCCAAGCACAAGTGCATCTTGTCTACTAAAGAGATCGTGAGAGCCGAAGAACATATGGATTCTAAAGGAGACGGACGACCTGTGACGCCAAGGACCTCATCAGCACTCGAAGCCCACCGAAAACACCCCAAGGGGTCAACAGCATGGTACAACAAACAAGCACCGCCTATGGCTATGTGGGTTTGTGGTAATGACGACCTTGTTGATGGACATAAGCTACTCCGACGATTCGAGAAAGGTCGCGAACTCCACGTCGACCTGGTTCACGCCAAGGTCATCCCCGAGTACGAGCATCTGGATGTCATCTGGGCTATGGATGCCGTAGACCAGGTTTTCAAGGAAGTCCGGGAGGTACTGTGGAAAACATGCAACGCACGCGAAATTTGCCGTGTTCCTCAGGGTTGTGAGGCAGTGCAGCTTCAAAAGGAGAAAGTGTCTGTCAAAGAGGAAGATGTGATAGATGAGTGTCAATCGAGTAGTAGCGGCGAGCCTTAGAAAGCGTTTGAAAAAATATACACGATACACACGAACCAGTTTACGCATACAAAAAGATGGGTATAATGGGATATATAAGGATTGGAATATTGGATTGATAACATATTTTGCAGATACTTCTGGTTGGATTTTTGGATATAACACGTCGGCATACCTTTATTGGATTTCAGGTTGGAGCGATGTTGTTGTTCAAAAGGCGTCAAGGTAAACACAGGATATTTGTGAACCAATATAGAATTATACCGAAACTCTAGAAACGATCTCATTCCTAAGATAAGGGGCTAGCCGCTACTTGCACATGTACAACGACTCACAGCATCTTAGGTGTACTGCCATGCAACAAGCCCTGAACTATCGTTTTAGCTCAAGACTGAGATCACTAGTCGAGACTAAGGTATCTTATAGTAATGACTTGGATTAAATTTGGTACAATGTTCGTTTATTCTACAATGCATTGCCTTTTAGGCTGTTGTTCCGCTGTTTGATGTTATCACAAAATCATGAGACGAAACTCATGGCTTGAAGTTGAACTCCTATGGGCTAATTAACCCATGCGCTCAGCCTCTTCGAGCAGCTTATCAACACTGAATCTCGAATCACCAGCTGCAAACCAGGTCAGCAGCTTCTTTCGCTCCTCAGCTCTATCCTTGCGCTCCCCGCTCAACTCGGCATCCTCGCCCTCCCAACCACCGTAGAATCGCTGCAGGGACATAAGAAGCCACTTGGCGTTCTCTGGTGTGACACCTCGGTCAGGCAGGACCTGGCCCTGCATCAGAACCAGACCTCGCTCATCAGCAAGATCAAGGTGGTGTGTGACAGTCGTGTGAGATTGCGCAAACTCTCCCCTGTTCTTGTATTCGGCAAGCTGTGTGAAGAGAACAGTGCTTGTCTTAGTCTCAGCGTCAAAAGTCCACTGGAGGAAGTGAATCTCCGCGCCTTGGGCGGGATGAGGCACAGGGAGGACGAATTGGGGTGCTGATCGTGCAGCGTCCTCCATGGCCTTGTATGTAGATATCGGGATTACGGCGCAGAGATTCTGCTCGGATGAGGCATGTCGTAGACGCCAGATAGCTGTGAGCTCCTTGTCAGGAAGCTCGCGTGCCTTGGGGAGGTCGATGATGTCATTCAGAGTCTTGATAGCTGGCTTATCCGCGCCAGTTGGAGGAGGCTTAGGAGGAGATGTAGGAGGATCGCGGGGATCTCGAGTGGGTTGATCTTGTCCAGGGGGGTCGTCTGCGTTGGGTTGAACGACTGGAGTCTCAGGTGCTTGAGGAATGGTTCCAATTGGGATCTCAACGCCACTCTTGCGACGTTCGGCATTGATCTTATCGGCATAGGCGGCCTTGAGCTGGTCAATGCTCTCATGACCCTCATTTTGAGCCTTCTGATTGAGCTTCTCCTTGTATTTCTCGACGACGGCCTGTGAAGGTTGAGTTGTTGCGAGGAAGCGAATGTCGTGAACTTGAGCCCATCGTCGCTGGTTGATAGCTCGAGTTGTGCGTATCGGAGCGGCTATGAGCCGGCGGAGGGCAGGAATTCGTAGTGAGGCCATATCAAGAGGTCAATTGAGTCGACAGAACCAACTGTGGACGTATTGACTCTGTTGTGTTGATGGTATTTTGGAGGTCAATGACGGAGAGAGAAAGACAAGGATTGGCCGCTAAAATTCGCTGTCGTCACAACCTACTCGAGCAAATAGTTATTACTGTACTCAGTGCACTGTAGTGGGGCCGCGTCCACGGAACGACGGGGCGTCTCCGATGAAGTGAAGTCCAAGGCCGGCTTCGGAGTTTGACATGATGACAAAGAGGGCTTCAGCAATTGGACCAATCTGATAAGACTAATATCAAAAGCCTCGAAATGCAGAAACACTGAGGAATCTGGATTTTGTTGTCATAACGCAACCCATATTCTTCCGTTATCTTTCATATCACGTTCAAGAACGTCAAATACCTTACGGCACTCACTACCCCGCCATACAAATTCACCGCTTTTGGTGGGCATCACTTTCTGCCGCTTCCGTATCGCAAACCCGAGGGGCAAATTAACAAGTTTCTCGATACAAGTTTTACTGTTTGAGTTACTTTGTTGACCCTTGAAACCCTCAAATACGATTAAGAGACCTGCCGAGTGCTGAGACAGCTTATCATGGCGGACTTCAGACAGTGGGCTCTTGAATTTGTCCTTGCCGATGATGAGGGGCAACAGACTGCGATAGCCCAGAAGGCTGCTAATGGTACTTTAAAATCCCTGTTAAATGAGAATATTCTTTAACAATGTTATCAGAAATTCAGACTGCAGCTGCCAACACTAACCCTGTTGCACGATGGGTCGAATCGGTACAACCTTGGATGCCAGGTGGTGGTGGTGAGGCCGAAAATGAGACGCCAGACTGGACTGCGAGAGCAAAGGGTGAGTTTTGAATTGTATACAGTTTTTCTTGTTATATTTCTAATTGCGATAGCTCTCGAGTTTCTATCTCGAACATTGGACTTCCTTAGCCAGGATATCCTGAAGCCCAGTCAAGGTAAGTTACTCTCATGAGATACAACTCCTATCTCATCTAACAAGTCCTCAGTGAAATTACTTGTCAGTTTTTTCGGAGCCATGTTTGAGGTAGATCATAAAGCTGGCATCATGCCCTCCGCAACAGCCCTGTCCAGAATAGTCGTCATGAAGTCTTTTCAACGTTACATGGGACACGACATCATCCAGAAAGTTTGTGTTCTAAAAGATGATTTCCCACGCCAAGTATCAAAAACTCGACTTGAGATTTACAAACTCGTCCGATTACTCATGACGACCCCTGGAGTAGCTAGCGACCTACAAAACACCCACGGTTCGTCTGCTGGCTTTATGCTCGATCTGATTCAACTATGCCGAAGCGAGCGAGACCCTGAGTGCTTAATGGTGTGGTTTGACATCCTGAGATTATTCATGTCCGAATACACTGTCTCGCAAGATGTATTGGAGGAAGTGTATGGAGTATTCAAACCATACTTCCCTATTTCACTCCCCAGAGCCTCTCAGGTTGCAATTACCCCTGAGGAGTTGAAGTTACAATTGCGAAAGTGCTTCTCGGCAAATAACTCGTTAGCTGACAAGGTGTTCCCTTTCCTCCTGGGAAAGCTAGATCAGGGCGACGCAGTAACTGTTAACGTCAAGGTATGTGACTATGCTATTCCCCATAGGGGCATGTTGAGTCTGACAGAATCCAGATTGATATTCTCAAAACCATGCAAGCTTGTCTCGAAGAATACAGTCATCCTCAGAAATCAGTTGCCCCTTATGCCAACCAAATCTGGGGCAGCCTAAAGTATGAGGTGCGAAATGGAGAAATTGAAGATACCATCTGGGGCACGCTTGAAGTCCTCAAGTCTCTCACACAGCGACTCACTGGGGATAACCTCCGCAATTATACACTTTCTGTCACTCGAGACTGCGTCCCTGACCTTGCAACAACCATGTATGCCGCATCTGCTGGTCGACTCATGGTCAGTGTCTTGAGCTCCAAGCCAAGCGCGTTTGTCTTGATGGCCGCCCCTGTTCTCACACATATCAAAGAGAACTTGAGACATCCAAAGGCGCCCGTCCACACCCAAGATCTCCTCAAAGTTCTGCACGTCATTCTAGAAACCCGCTTCCTGCTTGTTGACTCTGACATGACGGCCGATGACCGAGAGGACTTTGCCGCTATTGACGGATTCTTCAAGTCTCTTTATGAAGACGTTTATAAGAACACGGTCAGTCTGGGATCAAAACCTGATGCTTCGTATGATGATATCAAGGTGGCCATCCAAGCGGTCTCGGGTGCTGGAGTCTTGGTTTGTCAACGGCCCGCGAAGTCATTGGATGTATCAAACAGTGGTGCAAGTGCTTCTTCCGATAAATTACTCCCCGAAGGAACTTGTTCAGAAATTTGTGAATCCCTCTTCGCTATCCTCAAGAAGTCAGGACCAGGGTACACTCGATCAGCTGGTGGTGATGAACTCATCAACGATACAGCCAAGGCACTTCAGCGAGCAATTCGCTGCTTCCCTCGCGGTTTCAATGGTATAGTGGACGAGAGCGTGAATATTATTCACACCAGTCGACAAAATTCCGGCGTAAGCGGAGTGGTTGAGACCATCAAGACTCTTGGAGGTTTCATTGCATTTGTGGGCTCATCGGAACTGCCTTCAACAGCCCGGGACGGTTTCGATCACTTTATTTACACTGTCCGTGCCATCTTATCAGAGCTTTTCGATTCACTAGAGTCAAAGTCAGATCCTCAGGTTTGGGGTGCTTTGGCAGCTACTGTCCAGTCTACGGTTCGGCATTTCAATGATGCTTGCCTAGCAAAGAACCCTGACAAGGAATTCTCTATTGAAGACGAGCCCTTGCAGAAGATTGGCTCTGCATACCCTTCCCTGAACCTCATAGATGGTGAGAAACAGGCCGAGTATTCTCCTGAGCATCATACCCGAGTTTCTCAGACAGCATCTGCCACTGAGGTCAGAAGTGAGTTCCTGTTGGTCACCCTATTCATTGCCAGACAGCTCTACCGTCGGGCAACCAAGGTCATTGATACACATCCTCAGACAGGAAAGAAAGCACTGAGCCTGAGCGATGATTTCGCAAACGTTGATGAAGCTTCTGGACACCAATATCTTCACCTCATTTCTACTCTTGCAGGCTTCGTCACCCATGAACTTAGTGAGGCTCAACAGATGTCACTCGAGGCCGAGAATTTCGCAGTCAGTCTCTTCCGGGACGACTCCATCAATGCCCCTCAAAAAGCATCGGAAGACCAGCCAGGGCTGGAGACCAGCTCATCGTGGAGTTGGCTGGTATCCGAAGCCCCCAATGTTCTATCTCTTGGTATACTGCAAGCTTTGCAACCATCGGCAGTAGCGCGCCTTGTAAGTTTGACCTGGCTGTACTATAGACATTCTGTTCACTAACTTGATAATAGTTCGACATTGGAGTCGCCCAAGAGTTGATCCTTAGCGGGTTCGCAGCAGACACAAACTTCAGCAGACCAGTGACTCTTTCAATCCTTACTATCCTAGCAAACAAGTACAAAATCGAGACTCTTCCAAGTCTCGTATTGGCACTTGAACAAAGAATCTCAGGTCTGTTACCAGCATCTGCATCTGAGAACGAAACACCTCGTTTAGAACAAATCACTTCTATCTACGCCCTCGTGGCAGGAATGGTACGACGATATAGTGGCAAGGAAGCCAAGGCACTACTCGATGTGGTAAAGGAGTCACCTAAAGACCCCAAGATTGGTGCTGAACTTTCTCGACGGCTTGAAATGGTTGTGGCCCCTCAGCAACCGCTGACCAAAGAGTGCTACGCTATCGTCAAGCCTCTCTGGACACAAAAGGTCTACTTCCAACTTGTGAGTCCAATGTTACAGGCCGCTACTGGCAAAGACACCGAGGTCCAGGATCAACAAGCCAAGGCGAGCTACAGCACCGCTGTTTTGCTCATGGTGAAGCATATGAACTTCCCTATCTACGAAGCAGATGCAGATAGCATCCTTCGTATCTCTATTGCCGTTGCACAAAATAGTGGCATCGGTCTCGAGACCAAGGCTGCCCTAGATGTTATTAAGAACACGCTTACAGAGGCTCCTGAGAAGGGCAAGGGCCATATTCGAAGCATCATCAAGATTTGCAGCAGCGTCTTCTCACACAAATCGTCTTCCATATCTGATGATGTCGAGACGGAGGGTGCTTGTGGCAAACTTGCTCTGGAGATTGTAGGAAGTCTACCACAGACATACGACTCACAGCATTTGGTACCGCATGCACCTCAAGTGCAACGGCAGTTGACGTTAGTTTGTGGACACCGGGTACGAGAGGTGAGAAAGACGGCTCGTTTGGCTAGAGCAGCGTGGGCGGACCTCAAGTAAGACGGCCTTTTTCTATATAGAAGCATTGTGAGCTGGGTTATAGGACTTGATCTCTTTTTTGGCTGGCGCAAGATAGATAGTCGGAAAACGATCACATTGCAAGGAGACTCATTCAATACTGGACGCTAATTGGGCAAACAGCCATGATAAAACTACGCTAGTAAAGTATTTGGACTTCGTAATGGCAGTATTTTGCCAACGCGTGGTATCAAGATGAATCCGTCTGAACGCCCTAGTAACATTGACCTGTTCCTCTTCTCCTTGTATTAATGCAAATCCCAACATCCCTTTTTTACGCCTGGACTTTCTTGCGTCGCTTATTTCTCTAAGCCTTGCGTCGCTTGCCCCCCTTCTTTTCGGTCACTTCCGGAGTTGCAGCGGTCTCAGCACCGGTCGCGTTGGCAGCCAGGACAGCGTCAAGAACCTCAGGGCTGGCATCCAACAATTCACTCGACACACTAACGCGCTTAGGATCCCGCTTTCCGATCAGAGGGATTGACGTGGCGAGGAACTCTTGGAAGGGAACAGCGACAAATTTACCTGTCTCCTCGAACCAAGTCCCGAAAGGCTTGTCGATCCTTTGGAAAGAAATGACTTTGGAGTTCTTGTCGGTTATAAGGACGGAGAGATGGTAGGTGGGGTCGTTCTTCCTGGTACCGGTGCTGATGGAGATCTAGGGCGGATGCTTGTTAGAGAAATATAATCAAGGGCGTGAGGTTCGTCTTACCTTCTCTCCAGACGGTGCAATTCCCTCGTAAATAACGCCTCTCTCACGAAACATAATCCATAGAGTCAAGGCAGTGTTGATCAAGGTGTAAAGCACAACAGCAGCAGCCGTGTAGTATTTCGTGCTCTCAAAGCCCAGCTTGTAGTCCCAGACGAAACAAGCAGCGGCAATACCGAATGCAGAGTAGCCAAGTGCAAGACGGACATCGGAGAGAGTATGAGTCTGGCGAAACTTGAGAGAGTTCAGGTAGTTGGGAATAGCATCATCGGATGTGGCCTTGAGCTCTGTGTCGCGAGGAGCCACCGTGTCAGAAGAGTGTCTCGTGTAAGAGGTTCAAAGGTGTTGGAAAACTTACCCGCGAGATTATAGACAGAGATCTTCTCAGAGGCGTTAGCCATGATGAATTAGAAGCCTACAATAGGCTTGTATTTGAAAATTGAGTGCTGTTGAAGAAAAGCAACTGTTGTCTAAGTGTAGGAAGTATCGAGACTCGCTGTCATGGTAGGTCCTTCGTGGGTCTGAAGCATGTGGATAGCTGTCCCTTTCCTCCAAGTCTAACTACTAGCAACAGCTGGGTTCCTCCTTCTGTGTGGCTGCTCCAGACCTACAGTACAGTACCAGGGTCGTTAGCCTACAGCCACCAATCAACAGCTCCGCCCACATGTGGCGTCAATTGGCTTGGAATCGTGGCTATTTAGCTGCATCGTAACGCGACATCAGCTTCGCCTTCTCCGCCTTCTCTATCACACGCACTCGACCATCGACATCATGGTACAAGTTCCGGTGCAGACCCTTCATAGGGACCCCCAGTTATTGTTCGTCAACTCCCGACCGATCCGCCATTGGGCCAAATCACTAACTTGAGCTCGTAGCTATTGGATCCTTATTCCCATCACCATTGTCATGGTTCTGACTGGTGTTCTCCGCCATTATGCGTCTGTCCTCATGGCCACTGCGCCCAAGAAACAGGACGAAAAGACCA
Organism: Fusarium austroafricanum; assembly: GCA_012932025.1. Classification (NCBI taxonomy): domain Eukaryota; kingdom Fungi; phylum Ascomycota; class Sordariomycetes; order Hypocreales; family Nectriaceae; genus Fusarium; species Fusarium austroafricanum. Next base: position 53,521 of record JAADJG010000153.1, read on the forward strand.
TGCGGGAGCAACGCTTCCTTGCTCGGGGTGTCGCTCTTCGCACCAATCACCATGTCCTCTCCCAGAAGGCATTCGAGTCCCGGCGTGATACCCTGACAACCAATTACGAGGCGGGAACATACCTGAAGGAGCCTGATCGCAAGGGTCAACCTCCTGCCAACCCTCTGTCCGATCCCAGCGCTATGGATGGCATGATGGGCATGATGAAGAACAACATGGCTATGATTATTCCCAACACACTCATTATGAGTTGGATTAACGCTTTCTTCAGCGGATATGTCATCAGTATGTGGATTGCCTTGCTTGGATCTGAATCTGGCTAACCACAATAGTGAAATTGCCCTTCCCTATCACCATTAAGTTCAAGAGCATGCTCCAGGCTGGTGTTCAAACCAGGGAAATGGATCCCCGGTGGATGTCCAGTATCAGTTGGTACTTCCTCTGCATCTTTGGCCTCCAGTTTGTTTATGTTTTCCTTCTCGGTAGTGATAATGGTAAGTGCCCATGATCTGGCAGCATCTTCAATGACTAACATGATGTAGCTGCTAGTCAGGTTGCCCAGCAGATGCAGGCGCAGCAGATGCCCAACCCTATGATGGGTGGCCCTGGTCAGGACCCCCACAAGCAGTTTGTAGCTGAGGCCGAGAACTTAAACGTTGTCGAGCACTACTCTGTTCTGGATAACGTCGAGGAGCGTCTGTTGGCGGGTATCAAATCGTAGATTCATAGAACGAGCAAAAGTAAATACGCCAAATACAACGCGGTGACATATTCTCCTGGGCCTTAGTTCTTCCGTAATTCTTCTGTTCATTATCCAGCACTACGCTCCATCCCACCAAAGGCAAACGCCCAGTCCTTCAGCAGCCATACTGGCCTTGATGCGATACGGAGTCTTTAAGGGTGAATCTTCGGCTTGTGTTGGCCCTGCAGGGGCCTGGTCATGCCACTCCTCGTCGATTACTTGAAAGCGAACCATTTCATGGTTATCGTAGAAGAGGCGATCTTCATCGAGATTCCAGATCCAAAGTTGTTCGCTGTGGTTGCTGTACGTTGTTAGTATCTCCGTATCCAAGTTATCACAGGCTACTCACTATTCGGCACCCTCTGGTAACTCCTCAAATGGCACAAAGATGTCGTCAAAAAAATCCGTTCTCAGGTTGATACCTGCAGGTGTAGAACTTCGTATTCTGCCAATCATGACCTCACCCTTGAACGGACGAAATACAACCATGCGAAATTCGGCTGAATGATTTCTGTTAGCCTTACACTCAGATCAAGAGAGGTTTCATCTCACCATTCACGTTGACCAGACCTGTGCCATGGCCAATGAGACCCTCTGATGCCCACTCCAAATCGTACAAGCAGATGCAAAGGCCAATCTTTTGAATAACCTATTGTATTTTGTCAGTCATGAATTCAAAATGAGATATCGTGCCTTAATCTCACTTTATTAGAATATTTGGCATTGATATTGTCTTCAATTGCGTCTATGCTGCGCTTGGAGAAGTCCTCCGGCGCAATTTGCACCAAGTCGGCAATCTTTGTCTAAAACAACCTATGAATGAGTCTTGATTTCTCGTCATCTTTGGCGGGGGATTACATACCAAGATGAACATTTTTGATCACCAATCATAGACAGGCTCACCACAGCGACCTTGACGATGAGCAACGAGTGGATAGAGAGAGGCAATGGACGGCTAGAGAGCTATAAAAGCGATTTCAGGCCCATTTAGAAGCGTCCGCCAGCTCGATTGTTTCTCAGCGTTCAAAGAACCTTGAGTGTGGCAGGAAAAGAATATCAGATACGCTAAACTGCGTTAGGTTAGCCCTGAGACCAGGACAGCTCACCGCCTTCTAGAAGCGGACTAGAAATCAACCGCGACTGCGGTGTACAGGGAAGTTCGTCACAGTTTGGGCGCTCAAGAGCAAAGCTCCTTCCTCCCGTCTTTCAATCACTGCCGTTCCTTCTTTTTGGAAAGCGGCAACCATCAACGGGGAAGTGTGATCCCTTGAGCTATTTGCCTAGACCGTGTGAGAGTTTTAGCAGAACATTTTTAACTCATTCCTACCTACGCTCCTTGTCTTTTAATTCTTTCTCTCCCTATTTCCATCTCGTATCAACTTTGAGCATCTCCTTGAGTTTTTTACAACTTTCGACTTTCGTCTCACACTGAATCCCGTCCTTCCATCGAGTCACTACGCAAACAACCAATCGAGCCAATTATAAACGCACGTCTCGAATACTGCATCCGTCATCCGACATCCGACTTTGTGTATTCTGAAATTCAACTCCTGTCTCGAACCTCGATTCCCAAATCTATCATCGCCTACACCTGTCAACACCATGTCAGGGTACGGTTACGCTCCTCCCCCTCCGCCACCGCCGCCTTCTTCTGGTGGTACTTCGAGCTACGGGCCACAGGCCCCATCCTATCCTCAACATGGCCAAGGCCGAGGAGGGCATCACGGCCGAGGACGTGGTGGCCATTATAATGGCGGTCGCGGAGACTACCACGGATCACCTCAAGGTCATTACGAATATGGTGGCCAGCCATACCCTCCTCATCACAACGCCCCTCCCTATGGTGCTTCGCACCCACCTGCAGGAAGTTATCCTCCGCCCCAGCCTCAATGGGGCCCAGAGCATGGGCATCCTCCTCACGGGCATCCCCAAGGCCCAATGGCCTCCAACAACTACCATCCCAACTACGCTGCTCAACCATACCCCCCTTCCCAATACCCACAACAGCCCCCTTACGGCGGTCCGCAGGCCTATCCTTATCAAGGGCCGCCTCCTCCCCCAAACCAAGCCCAATGGAACGGTGGTGGACAGCCGCCTGGTGGCCATTACGCCAACGGCAGATCGCGCGGCGCCTACAACGATCGCAATGGACCGAAGCCACCATTGAATGGACCTGTGCGCCCCGGCTATGAGCATGAAGCCATGCCACCAGCTAATGGCTATGGTCAGCCTTACCCTCATGATCCTCGGGCAGTCCATTATCCTCTCCCACAGTATCCTCCATACCCTGGCCCTCCACCACCCCCTGGCCATCACCAAGATGGTTATTATGGTCACAATAATCGTCGTGGCAGAGGAGGATTCCGAGATGGAAACTCTCGGGGACGCGGAGGTCATCATGGAAATGACAAGTCGCGTCATCAGAAACACGGAAATAACGACTCCAACCATCACAAGTCCGAGACTCCAACGCTGGGAAAGAAGAAGAAGCGCAAGACAAACACATTGGGCCTTACCCCTGGCATGGATTCGGAGTCTGAAGATGACGAAGGAGAGGAGAAGGTCTTGACCGATTTGATCGGACAGGAGACACTCAAGTAAGTACACCCTTACGTTTAGCTACAACCAGGCTAACAACTGCAGCGTGAAAGATGTCGCTGCTTTCTTGGCAGATAGAAAGAAGCATTTCCCTACAAAGGCTCGTGTAGAGGCCAAGAAGAATGCCGAGCTGGCACAAAATGGCGAAGACAAGGCTTCCTCGCTTGAGAAACAGGCCGACAAACTCAGACGACAATTGCGCAAGGTTGAGTCGTCGATCAAGCGAAAGCGAGAGCAAGGTGATGAAGGTGACGAGATGCGTGATCCATCTGAGGAGTCTTCAGACGACGAGCCAGAAGTTATGTCTACTCGTTCCCATGTCGCCCCTCCACCTCCACCGCCGGCCAAGAAAGCCGACGTATCCAAGCATTGCAAATATTATTCCACTGGTGGAACATGCGGCAAGAAGGGCAAGTGCCGCTTCGTTCATGATCCTGAAGTTCGCGAGGCGGCTATGAAGGATCGTGAGGCCAACAATGGACGGCTTACCATTCAACAACGCTTGATTCTTAACGACAAGGAGCAAGAAGATCTTACTGTCCTTCAGTCAATTCAGTACCTTCGCAAAAAGGGGCTCATGCAACCCGAAGAACCTGAGGTTAAAAAGGAGGCCAAGCCAGTCAAGGCCGATCTTCCGGCGCATCCTCCCCCATCAAGTCTGCTTCCTGCTGCGTCAGCTTCACTTCCCCCTCCACCCATCAAGCGAGAGCCTAATTTGCCTCGTCATAATCCACCCCCATCCATCATTCCTAGTGCCAACGGTAGCAGCACTCAGGGGGTCAAACCATACCAAGGATGGAATCTGAGGCCTTATGGGAGCACCAGTGGCAAGTCGTCCAAGAGTGATGATCTACCTTGATCATCGTAGCTTTATGGTGCTCTTTCCGTATCGTCTCCCAGTCATGCACATGGCTCGTGAGATCGTTGCTCTGTGCCTCTACATGGATAGTTGTCCTGGCTTGGAACTTGAGTTCCTCTATATAATGTGTATGAGTACAAGAGCCGACTATGAACGTTGAGCTTGTTGTATGCTGCTCTGAGATGTATCAATACATCGTAGTGTGTTTCGGGTTGTTGAAAAGATGTTTCAAAAGCATGGCTATATCGGTTGGTGAGCTTCAGTAGGAGACTTGCCGTAAACATTTGTTGGGACGTCTTCAGGTGCACTGCTTTTGGATCAGACTGGGAAGAAGGCGTTTAATCAATCAAGGCATGAACGGCGTCTAAGTTCTAGACACTTTGGAATCGGAAAATTATATCTTGTGCTTATGTGCTGGCCCAAGCAGTCTTTGACAACATGTGTAAAACGAATTTATTTGACGATACCGCAAAGTTGCGGTTTGTGTGTTGTGCTCACCCCCACCTACGATGAATGTACAGGCCGAAAAGCACCATGTTGTCATCGTTAACGCAAGTGCCGTGATGCTTCATTACACTACTAACGCAATGATTTTAGAAATGGATATCACCAAATTTTTAACAGGAAGTGCTTAAATTATCACGTTTGAGTCATGAAAGGTTCTGTGTAAAATAGAATGCCGTAGAAACTCGTGAGGTTTAACAATTACTTCTAGACAACGATATCATTCTGAAGCGTTGTCCCTTATATCCATACCTATCTACAGAATCGACTTCGCCATTCCTTTAAAAATCCCCAGTAGTTTTGTCCCCCCGCCCCCTTGTCTGAAAATCCGTCCGGATCGCCAGCCAACCATGCAACCACCCATGAGTGAGGACACAACAAAGAAGAAAAAATGGAGAGAGGAAAGATGACAACTCCGTCGCTAATGTGGCCCCTAGACAAAACAGTTGGAAGCAAATCGCAAAAAGGTGTAGGTGGATGGGAAGGTGGGATAAAAAAAGTCAAGCTCGTAAAACGCCCCTTGCTAACAAACTCCTCAACAGTTCTTCGCGTAGATAAATATGTAAGATTCTCCAATAAGAAAAGTTATGAGTACCCAAAGATGGGACAGGGCTAGTAGTAGCCAGTACCTAAGGGGACAGGCCCCAAGCATCATAGTGGTGACCGAGATCAGGTAGCCGCAAAAATGGCGCAGGAAGACACCGAGATGGTTCTAATCATCGGCGTCGACCGGTACGAAGCTCCTCCAAAGCTGCACGCTTGCGAGCCTCCTTTTCGGCCTTGAGCTTCTTCTCAAGTTGTTCCTCTTTGCGATCTTCAAGTTTAGCAAGCCGCTCTGCCTGTCGCTCTTCGTCGTCGATATCATCCATGCCTGCCTCCATGTCTGACGAACCGTCGGAGGCATAATCATATCGTGGACCGACATCTTCTTCGTCATCATAGTCAATAAAGTCATCCATGTCCTCATCATAATCGTCGTAGCGTGACTTTGAACGCGAAGGACGAGGGGCTCGTGGTGCACTGAGGAGTGCACCACCACGAGGGGCATCCTTCTTTTTGGAGACGTCGCCACCTGGTCTGGGTCTGGCTGTGCCAGTATACCCAGTCGTCGCCATGGCTGCCTTCTTAACCTTCTTGGGTTCTTCCTCGGGTGGTGCACCTCGACCTCCGGGCGCCTTGGCTCCGGTCACCCGGCCTCGCTCTGCTTTTGGCGGAGGCAGAGCTTTACCATTACGTGGATCTCTTCCGAACACAGCTGTGCCATTCCGTTGACCTGGCTTTGCTGTGCCGGTGTAGCCCGAGGCAGCAGGAGTTGGGCGTCCTTTCAGAGTCTTGCCTCCTCGGGGGTCAACCTTTGCAGGTGGATCATCCTTCACTTTCTTCATGGTGCCACCCTCAACCTTCTTGTGCTGAATCTTACCAACCTGACCCATCGACTGTTGAGCCTTCTGGGCCCGAGCAAGGATCTCAGCGAATGAGCCCTTCTTCGGTGGCGCAGAGGAAGCGCTTGAGGGACCAGGGGAAGGTCTGCTGGGAGCAGCAGGTTTAGAGACCCTGTGAGCCCCATTCATGGGCTTGGAAGATAAGAGGGAGGGTTTGCTACCACCATTCGTTGAATTCAGGGGTCGTTGTGAAGGCGTCGGTCTATCGGCGGGTCGTGAGGGGGGGTTTGGTCTTGAGGATGTAGTGGGAGATTGTGTTGTTCGGGGTGCTACGCTACTGGATAAGGTGGTAACTCGAGGGGCCTTGGAGATATTCGATCGAGGATCATCATCAGCCTTTCTCTTGGGTAATGTGTTCGATCGAGCGAGAGTCGGTGTAGGGGGTGCGGAAGACCCCTCATCACCGCCGCTGATCTGGGCGAGGAGATCTCCAATCTTGAGAGCCATGGTCAACTTTTTCCTGATATCGACAAGTATGGCGACGGTCAGTTACTCACCGGCATCGCGTCGGTTATTAGTCGAAAAGCTTGATAGATCAGTTGACTAGAGCCCTCAGAGCCAGAGAGGAACAAGTAGCCTCAAGCGTGGATTGTGAGTCATTGAGCGGCTGGAAAAGCTTGTTCACTCTCGGTCTATCGTCAGGCACTTTTGACGTCTTTAAACGCAGAAGTTTAAGACTTTATGGTGATGTGAGGCGCGGAATCGATACAAGGTCTGTTCGTGGTCGTATTCGCTCGAAAATTTCATCAAATACGCCTGAAATGCAGGCGATCACGAAATGGAAGAAGAGAAAAGCATACAGTTAGTGAAGAGCAAAGAATCTGTCAACAGCCAACTTTATGGGCGAGACCATGGAATCAGGAAAGGCGCCACAGACTGAACCCGGCGTTAGTCACGTGAAGCATTGCTGTGGCGGTGCAGGCATCGGGACCGGCCGCTGCTTTTTCCGACCTCCCTGCAAGTACTGGAATGGCAGTCGATGCGAAAAACCCCTCCACACGTGACCCTCTCTTCTAGGCGCTCGCTAAAGGTGGGTAGGGTGCCCACAGGATCAAAATTGGCCTTGAGCTTTTGCGGCGTCGCGAACTTTTCAACTTTTTGTCACACCGAACAACCTCACCACCGAACTCGAAGGTTTCAGTCTCCGCCCAACTTGCGGTTAAAGTGATTGATTTCTCGTGTTCTCCTCTGACTTCAGATGTAAGTATATAAATCCCTGTTCCCCCCTGCATTGGAGTCGACGAGAATCGATCGTGCATCATCTCTTCAAGATCTAGTCTCTAATACTTTGCCATCAGAAACCACATTCAAAATGAAGCACCTCGCAGCTTACCTTCTCCTCACTCTCGGAGGCAACAACTCCCCCTCTGCCGCTGATGTCAAGTCCGTTCTTGAGTCCGTTGGCATTGAGGCCGACGATGAGCGCCTCAACACCCTGATCTCCGAGCTCGAGGGCAAGGACATCCAGGAGGTGAGCTTGACCCGATATTACACACCTACACACACGATGCTAACATAAATCTCCAGCTCATTGCTGAGGGCTCTGAGAAGCTCGCTTCCGTTCCCTCCGGCGGTGCTGGTGGTGCCGCCGCTGGTGGTGCTGCTGCCGCTGGCGGTGCCGCTGAGGAGGCCAAGGAGGAGGAGAAGGAAGAGGAGAAGGAGGAGTCCGACGAGGATATGGGCTTCGGTCTCTTCGACTAAGCGATTCCTATCTAGGGATTTGCACGGTTACGACGCCTCACGAATTTCGAAGATGCTACGCACGGGGTGTTCACCAGTTACATGTCATCGGCGTGGATGGATTGGCCGCTCATGGCTGGATTGGGTCTCTAAAGATGGGATAAATTACGGCTTATGCAAATAAAAAAAAAGGCGGTTCGGCTCTTCGAATACCTGGTTCTATCGTGATTGTTCTCTGTTGTGTCTTGTATCTGGTGGTCGAGTCAGTTGGCTCTAATTAGGGTTTGGCAGCATCCCACACCTTTGTGAGGTTATGACTGTTCGGTCTGACAGATATACCACCACCCTCACCAGCCTATGACTTAAACATGAGATCATATGGATGTCTATTCTATCATAGTCGCGATTGTTCTTGAGCAACGTCGTTGTACGCTTGTCAAACTGCACTGATCATCGCCCGGCAATAGCTTGTGTAATCAGCAAGCTAGGCAATGCCCGTAGCTTGCTCCATCAGTTTGATTAGTAAATCTCAAGTTGAAACAACCATCAAGTCAATCCTTTGTTGTTTCATCTCCGATGACCTCAGCCTTCAATATGCTCTGTTCCTCTAATAGTCCAACTCAGGTAAGCCCTGTAGGATCCGAGATGGGGCACCAGCCTCAACTATTTTCAGCACAAAACTCAGCCTGCTTTGTTGTCTCGAGCCAACTTTGGCTTTTTCATTTTATTTTATGTCATCAGTCCAAGCACAAGTCCAAGGAGTGTAGGCTGAGGCTCAGCTTTTCAAGTCTATTGTCATGGGTATTTCATGTTTGATCAGTTTGAAGGAATTAATGTCGTGGAATATCTCTTATTTGTTTTATAATAATAACAAGTTATAGTGGTAAGCGACTTAGTCGAAGCCCGTGGCTGCGAAGTTTGATACATTCCTCCCAAGACATCCACACGATTAGAAACCCCTGATATCGTCCAGTATAATGAGTTTTCAAAAGCACAAACCGCATTAGTCAAAAATGCTTTCCCTAATGAACTCCCGTGTAACATGACACTCCCGTTGAACGCCTATGTAAAGTGGTTTGCCAACACCGCAATATGTACGACCTGTTGTGTTGGGTTTCGTATGCATAATCATCGAGGCTTCGCAGCAGCCTGCTCGTCTCCGTTCCATGAGAATCCTCTTCCGTCATTGTTATTGTTATTATTGTTGTTGTACGACGGGAGAGGAGAGTGGTTGGGGTCGGGAGAGCCGGGGAGCTCAACGGGGGCGACCTCAGGAGGCTTAGGAGTGGTAGCGGGAGAAGCAGCCACAGGTGGTTGTGCGTAGTATCCCTCACTGTAATGGGTTAGAATATAATTTATATCACAGAGAATAGGTGCAACTTACTGGTACGAAATGGGAGTTCCATCTTGAGCAACCATGCCAGGGTGTGTTCCGTAGGCCATTGACTGGTGAGGGCTGATAGGAGGGCTTTGCTGGCCGTAGGGAGCAGCCACGAGACCGGGACTCTTCTGAGCAGCCCAGGGATCGGCGACACTGGGGTGAGGAGAGTAAGGGTTCTCAACGACAGGAGGAGGGGGGGGAACGCTGTTGCGGAAACTCTTGCGGTAGGCCTTATCGAAGCCACCTCGTCGGCCGCAGAGGAAGAGAAGAGCACCAGCAATGAGAAGAACGGCAGCACCACCAACAGCGATGCCAGCAATGGCACCAGTGGAGAGAGACTTGTGGCCACCGCCGCTACTGTTGTCATCTTTGCCTTTATCAGAGCCACCAGGCGATGCGGTGTTGGAAGGGAAACCCTCCTCAGTAGGGAAAGGGTCTCCAGGTCGCAGTTGATAGTCGACGTTCTTCGCCTTCTCGAGCCAGCCGTCGATTGTCTCGTTCTTGGACTGAGAGATTGTTAGTCTATTGATGAGTATATAGCGAGTCACTAAGAGCAATCTTACAGGGTTGACAACTCCCATCATGTGGTATCTAACGCAAGATCCTGGAGCTCCGCAATAGAAGAAGATAGGATCAGTGTTGTTGACACGAACTCGGAATCGAGGACCCTATTGTAACCTGTATTAGTATCTCGAGGTTAGATTCTTGGGGTTCATTCATGATCTTACATCGTCGGTGATAGCCTGAACATTTTGTGTGCCACTTGAGAAACCCTTGCGATTCACATCGACATATTCGTAAGGAATACATGGGTTCTCATAGTCTCCTCGGATGACCCAATGGTTGCTGGGATAGAAACGCCATTCGATAATATCACCAACATCGGCCTTGACCTCGTTAGGAGTGAACTTGTGACCAGACTATATCCTCATCAGCATTGATGTTTATGTATACTATACCATCTTTAGGTCGACCTACAGCTCCAACATTAACGGTATGTGTTGTTACTCCTCCAGAAGCAGTTCCAGTAGCTGATTCCGAGGCGGTTGCTGTAGCTTGATCGGTTGTTGTTTGAGCCCATACTGAAGCGAGGGCCGCTGTAAGGGCCAACAATGACTTGGAGACCATTGTGAACTGGTTAACAGAAACAGCTTGTGTATAGCAAGCAAGTTCAAGTCCAGGTTAAATATTACGAAACAAAACAGAAACAAAACGAGAGGAGAAAGAAAGAGGAGACACGACTCAAGCGGGCAGAGCTGAGTAATGAAGATAGCCAACTCGGTCACGGCACGAGAGAGAGTTGAGCAAGCGGAACGGTAACCCTCGTCTTTTTTACCTTCCCATGGTTGCATGGCGAACCCATAGGGCAGGGTATAATATGAGCAGGCTAGACAAAGAGGGGCTGACAGCTCAAGCCCAAGCCGAGTCCAAGCATCTCTTGGCTTGTGTTTGGGGGCTGAGTTGGCTGCACTGCACTGCTTCGCTTCAGCACACCATCTGTTTCTGTTTCTGTTTCTGTTTCTGTTTCCATCTGTGGACACTTGAGATGCACTGTCAAGGACCAGTACCCATATACGGGCAAGGATGTATCAGACACCTGGTGGAGGATAAAGGAGCGAGCCAAGCCAACCAGCCCGCTTCCCTTTTAGAGATCCCAGTAGCTAACTCAGCCTTGTTCAGATTATGATATTTTTTTGTTGGTTTTATTATTCTTGTTGCTGTTATGGCTTCTGTACTGTGTAGTGAGGTCTCGATCTCAGCTCTCTCTTTGTGAGTTTCAAAATAGAGTTGGCTACTAAGCTTAAGTCTAGACTCAAGGCTCAAGCTCTGCTACATAGACTACGTACGACTCTCCCGCCACACACTGCACAGTGAGAAATTCTCTTCAGTCAAAGGATCCTTCCTTTCAATCTCCACTGTCAGCTTATTAGAGCAGTGTAGCTGCTGTGCTGTGCTTCTGTCGAACAAGGTACCGTGCCGACACAGTAAGCACTATCCAGGATCATATGTAGGGATGTTGTATATGCGGCCAGTCGACCAGTCAGCATCAGCCCCAACTAATAAGCTGTAATTTGGTTGCATCCTCTGCTTATTGCTAAGACTGCAACAACGGACGCTAATCATTTTAGTTCACTACAGCAAGCATCTCAACCTCTCGCGGTAACAGTTCAGAACTCCATAACAAAGGCTGAGCACCAGCCGAGGCTTGAGGCTCTCGGAGTTGTTGGCCCGTTAGGGATCGGCTGCTCCGCTATTTGCCCATGAAAATCCTCTCAGCCTTATACACCATAGATGTACAGCACCGAGTAAGAGGAGTATGAATCATGAATGCAACACATTAGCACCAGCCGTGACACGTTCCATAAGCTTTCGTCTTGGCTTGGCCGATCAAATTGGGACTTTGGATATAGTCTGGCTTCAAAGACAGACCGACCACTCATTCTCGTTTATAATGATAGGATATGTAAGAACGGTCAATGCAAACAGAACAGGGGTCGTTTTATCCCTGGCTGGCAAATTCATCTTCTGTTTCTCGGGTCCCATCCTCGCTCCTGGTTCTCTCTCACTCGTCAATCGTATATCTTGGCAAACTCGGTCGCTCGCTGGTGAGGAGAACAACTCCATGATACCTTAAGGTATCTTGCATAAAATGTTACCTTCTCCACCAATAACCAACGGATAGATCCTCGGCCATTGGCACATGATTGATCAAACTTCAGATCAACAATCTCTTTGCCCAATCCATTTGGCCCCCACGAGTTCTTTTTTCTCTCCCAGGCAGGTGTTTAATCAAGAGTCGCATTGCCTCTCGACTCAGTGACGGCCAAGATTCTTCACTTTGCCCCTACTTTGACTATTCCGAAAATTGGTAATTTCTCTCGGGAGTGCTTGCCAGGTGGGTTAGAAAATAACCAGCACATCTTTCAGAGATATAACATAAAAGACTGCCTAAACACTACCCAAATTTACCTAAATCTACCTGGGGTTCCGGTTACCTAAAGTTTAGGTACAGTATTCCTTAGCAGATATTAGCCTATGGTCTTCTGGTGTGCCTATTATTTTGTAATCCCCCTGCTTGCGTATACCTTTATCTGATATGATCGACCCTTAGCTCTAGGCTGTCATTTTACACATGTTCGAAACAGGATCTGATATGATGAGGCAAAGCAAGTTGATAAACACCTACTGAATAGGGACACAAGTACCAGCTTCCGCATAAGCCTTAGTCTTTTGGAATCTCAGAGAATACATCAATAACTGACATGTGCCTTCCCCTGCCTCCTGGTATAGTATTCTTCAAGGAAGCTTGTGGGCAAAAAGTCATATTGTGGCAACGACAAGTCTTTGTCATCATTTCTTGATCATGGGCCAGAAGTTACCGTCATAAGCCTTTCTAATACGAAGAGGATGAGGCCGTGTTATCTAGCAGTTGAGTACCGGAGTCAAAAATAATATCGTCCTAGACTGCGTCTCTACCGGGAGTCCGCTTTGGATGAACTCCTTCTCATCTGCCGTATCTCAGCATCACCATGATCTTTTTCGGATCTTTCTCTTTCCCCGAATACCACTTCGTATCAGTTCCTGCAGACTTAGAGAGGCTGGGAGGATCATGATCTCGATATTTCCTCTGCTTACCTCCCTACCTAGAAACACTTCTCTTGAGCAGAAGTCTAACCCAAACATCGCTTCTTCTTATCCAATCATCTACCCACGGCCAATTATGCCAATCAACACGATCCGGATAATCTTGAGGCATATGGTCTCCCCTAAACGCTCGTTTTCCTTCAACTACACTACTCGTCCAGGGAACAGGACCAGCCGATATCGATCACATTGAGACCGTGTCTCCCTTTGCCGCACTCCGTTACGCTATCGTTGTACTAATTTTGAGATGCAAAGGTTCCTTGAATGGTTTATTGACTCTCGTTACTCTCTTTCTACTAATAGGTTGGTGACCTATCCCAAGCCACGCCAACCATTACAATTTGGGTGAGAATAAACCTCTCCCAACAGAGGAGTGATCCGAGCGGTCTCTTCATAATTTTAGCTGTGTTTTATAAGCTGCTTAGGTGATATATCAGTGAGAGAACTCATAGCTTACTGACTGCTGGTGCTCGTCCTTCAAAAACTTCAACGTCCAGATGAGCACTCTCCCCACATGATGGCCACTACGATGACGACCCTCAGAGAAAACTGTTCAGAAGTTTCATTGATTAACCAAATTCAATGAAAAGGAGCTACATCCATGGACGAACAACCTGGCACAAAGCAATAAGTTTGACAAGCACTCTTGACTCTTACCAACTCAGTCACAGATGAAAAGTAACATCAAATCAAATTTTTGAAATCTATTACAACAAAAAGAAAAGAGAAAAAATGGCCTCTATGAGGTCTTCGGCGTTTTATCCGTCTTGATTTTTGAACTCCGAGGCAGCAGATCGCTTTCTTGAATAAGCTTAAAGAAGCACCACAGATAGCAGATCATGAAACCCGCAGCACCAACACCGACATTGGCCACAACCCAGAGGTCAGGCTTGTCGGCAGGGGGTGTTACAAATGTATCAAGAACATGCCACGCGCCCATGGCAGCATAGAACAGCATATGTAGCAATGCTGTACCCCATTGCAACCAGGCAGCTTGACCTTCTTGAAAATAGGCACTCAAGGAGGTCGGTGGGAGACCGACCAGGTAGGACCAGAGGAGGGTCAGGACTGTATATGGAACTCTCAGGTCAACTCGCCTGAGCAAGGGGAACATAGTCCAAACTCCCAAAAGGTTGGCGAAGCCCACCCAAGCTCGGGTATCCTTGTTCAGACCGTGCTTTCCAGCCAGGAGCAAGGTCATGGGCATCAATGGAAGCAAGACACTCTTCTCATGGACTTGGTAGCTGAACAAAAAGAATCCCCAAGCGGTAGCAGCGAAAGCCAGAGGTAGTGTTGACTTTCGGGGTCGGAGGAACAAGATGATGTTGGGTGGGATGATCGAAGCAAGTGTAGCGCCGAGGGCTACCTTTTGGAGAAGAGGCGTGGGCCAGTTTCGGAGTTTGATAACAACATTCACAGCGCACCAAAAGTTGGCAACCTTATCCTCGAAAAGGCCGCGCGCAAATGGGAAGATACGATGAACCATCTGAACCAACTGTTCCACAATGGGCCAATAGAAGGCCTTGGTGTCAAGAATATCGACAAGTTGAGGAAGTAAAGGAAGTGAAGGAGAATCTTTGGAGCCTCCATGCGCATCAATCCCCTGGCTCTTGTCGTAGAATGTGCCAAGGACCAAGGGCAGGATGAGAATAGCGAAGGAAACAACAGTGACAAGAGCAATTCCAAATAGCCTGGTAAAGTTGATTCGAGGATAAATGCATCGGCCGAGGAGGTAGGAGAAGACGCTGAAGGCATAATACAGAGCCATCTGCTTGAATCCCAAGGCACCGACAAAGAAGACAGCAGCCCACTTGTAGCGCTCAGCCAGCATACTCGACATGCTCGCCATGACAAATCCAAGCATAACCGTGTTGTACTGGAAGTGGACATGGTCGATAAGAATAGTTCCGGGCTGCATCAGAATCGCGACGAGCGCAACCCATGCGTTCCAGTTGGCAACCCCTTGTAGTCTGCTATATCGTCGCACGAATACAATCGCGGCTGGAACGTAGATGAGATACTCCGAGATGATAACTGTCGCCCTCATGAAGATCTTGAGGGTTGGATCCTGGCTCCCGCGAGAGGTGAAGAGCGCGAACCATGATGGATCAATGAGAGATCCAATCTTGCCGAGGAGCCAGCTATGGTAGGCAGTAAGGGGAGGATAGTCGAGACCCCACCACTGCAGATCGTGGAAATACCATTGCGAGATGGGGAGTTGTGTCGTGACCTCCATCCAATGTCTCTGCGCCTCGTAGTCTCCAAACATGGGTGGTCTGCCGAACCCTATAAATCGAACTCGACGTTAGCGAAAGGTGTCATGATGGTGCGCCTGAGCATTTATCCTTACCAGAATATCCCCACAGACCAGCAGCCCATCTGAAAAGACCAACTACCATGAGAATTACCGGTAGGACCTCCCATTGCGAGAAAGAAGTACGCGCAGGCCATAGAAACGCCGCGAGGGGGAAAGCGGGCGCTTTGATTAGGGCTTCTTTGCGCGAAGTTGTCTTTTCGCTGCCGCCATTGCCAGGTTTCTTAGCAGCGGCCCTGCGACGGGGTTTGTGTGGTGACGGAGAAGGGCCAGCCATTGTCACCTGTCGAGAAAGAAAGTCGTCATTAACTGGAGTGGTTCGGTTGGTGAAGGAGGAGAGAGCGTGGAGCTCCGAAGCGAAGCTCTAAATGACATGCGACCCCGGAAATTTTGGTGGAGCTCGGAGTTGAGTTGAACAGCGGCCAAAAAGGAGCTTCCGCCCGACGTCACTTTGACAGTGCGCATATTGTACCTTGACACACAGTATGGTGATGCCGTCAGGCTTGGACAAGAGCTTGGCAGAGCAATTGGACCGAAAACTCCATCTTCTCTCTCGTTAATACGTCAGACCTCTAAAAAAAAATTAAAAAATAAAAACCTCAGAGTAGAAGGACCACTCTGGTCTTTCAAAATGCCTTTCCCTTTCATCCTCCCGACGACTTCGGCCTTCTCCTTCTCACAAAGCTTCAGCTCCGAGTCTCATCCCTCTCTGCCCCTCAACGCCAGCACGTATCGCGGGGTAGTTCGAGATGCCCTGAAAAAGCACAAAAGACTTCCTCCAAGTTCTCAAGTCTCAAATTTGAACACAGTCATATCGAGCGTCAACGGTTACCTACCCTATCTACTAGCAGTGGACGAAGGTCTAAGTAACAAGGGTCATACATTCGTTACACTCAAGACACCACCAGCTATCGAATGGCGACCAACATTATCTGGCGAAGTCGTTCCAGGACGTGAGAGAGCCAGAGTTAAGATCTCATCTTTGGAGCATGAGATTGCCTTTGTAATTTCGACATTAGGTTTCTCTCATGTTCTTACAGCTCGCTCCGCCTTACAACCACTCTATTCAACCAGTAACGAATTCCTTGGGGCTCAGGAACGAACCAATGCAATCACAACCGCTACCAAATGTCTCCTTGAAGCTGCGTCAGTTTATGACTATCTCGCAGGTCGGGCAGAACACGCCACAGATAGTCCTCCATGCCCGGATGTTGCCCCTGGTACAGCTCGAGCGTTGTCGTCTCTAGCACTCGCTGAAGCTACATTACTTGCTGTCCTCAAAGATGATCCATACCCAGCAATAGTCGCCCAGGACAGGAATAAGAACGATAAGGAGTGGATGTTCAAAGCGCCAGAAATTCCAAAAGTCCGCGCCCATCTCTATGCCAGACTCTGTTTAGCAGCCTCAGAGCACACGGCCAAAGCATCGTCTCTATGCAGCACAGCAGGATCTGGCTCGCATAAGATCAATGGTGCTCTTCTTAAATACCTCGAAGATCTTCGTCGAACATGTCGAGCTCGCGCTTGTCGTTTCTTTGGAATTGATGCTGAGCTAGGTGGTCAGGTTGCAGACGGTATTGGATGGGTTCGTGCAGGCCTCTCAGAGCTAGGCGTTGAAGTCAAGGACAATAACAAGAAGGGTTTGAGCTTCAGCCGGCTGAAGAAGGACTTTACGGAGAAGCGCGAAGATCGACGTGTGGATAAGGAGGCTGCATGGGGAAGTGATGCGGGCAAGTTGGAGGAGATTCGAGTGCTTGAGATGCTCGACGCCAAATGGAACAAAGTCAATGATACGGTAAGAGATTCAGTAATGACTCTGAAATTATCACTAATACCTTTACTAGATGAACACACAAGTTGTCCCTCCCATCAACACCCTGCTCAGCAAGATGCCATCCGGACGAGAGATTCACACACTCAAGCCTTACGAGGTCCCAGTCCTGGATGTAGATATTTTGGAAGCCATGCGCGCACCGCCGGAGGAAGATGATGCATACGTTGACGACTTGAGTTCAGATGACGACGTCAAGGGTGGACCTTCAGCACCAGTCGGTGCATTCCCAGGCACAGTTGATGATTATTCACGAACCCCGAGTACACCAGGCAATGTTTACTACTAGTTCTAGGAAGGTTCCGGGTAGATATCATATAGACCGTGGTATATTAATTGATAGGTGACGGTCTCTTCAAAATTCGACCATACACGCAACACTGGTTGACCTCTGCAGTGTAGAGTAACTGTTCCGCCGCCTTCATTGCATGACTACATCTTAATAAGAAGGAAAAATGCACCTCGATCAATCCAGGTTGTCAGTTTGGTCAGGGTCGAGTGTGATAGGGGGACCTCGTAGATGAGCATGGTGGTGGTGTCGGCTGCAGCTCAGGAGAGCAAACATTGTAGCACCTGGTGAAAGATAGCAACTGAAATTAGCTATGGTTATATCTAGCTTAGGACTATTTGTGACTTACCCTCCGTACTTGACACCACAGTCGTTGATTCCGTCCATGCAAACCTCTGGACAGTCGGTCGGCTTGCATGGCGGTGGTGTAGGAGACGACTCAGGAGAGCAAATATTATAGCATCTTGCCAATGTCAGCAACTAAGCTATGGTGTATCCATAGACAGTATATGAATACGATGACTTACCCTCCCCACATAACACCACAATCGTTGATTCCATCAATACAGATGTCTGGGCAGTCAGTCGGAGGACTGCAAGGCCCCGCAGCAACAAGGGCGACGATAGTAGCAGCGGTCATGAGAGTCTTGAAGAACATCGTGAAGTTTGAAATATGAAGTTGTGAATGCTGACCCAGTGTTTTGTGGTCTATCACAGGCAGAAGTTGGTCTTTTATATCTGTTCCAGTACCTGTGACATCAGATCATCTGACGCCCAAAGATGTAATCAATGACCTGATATTCGCATTGGAATATGATGATCGACCGTAAGGACTTGATGCTGAGAGAGATCACCAGCATACGAGGTCCGACATTCTCAGCTTGGCCTGCATCCGACGAGCGACAGTTCAAGGATCAAAGAAGCTGTGAGACGACGTCACGAGGATCTTCGAATCGCGCAACGTCAATGTAAAAAATAAGTTAAAGTATTTATAAAAATAGGTCAAACAGCGTTGATGAACTGAAGAGCTTTCAAATGGGGCTTCTTGGCTTAGAAGCAAAATCGTCACAAGCATACCAGCGAGCTCAAACTCTTTAGAGCTATCCGTCCCAGTCTTACAGAAGGTGGTTATGATTCACTGTTAAGCTTGTTTACCTAATGAGAAGAACTTTTGCTGGCCACGATTGGGAGGAGTCTTGACGAGTGTTGCATGTGGCTTTTGCCGTATGTATGTGCAGACAGGTATTCACAATCCCTGGCTATTCTCAGCCAAGCTATCTCTTTAAAACATATCCTCTGGTTTGGGTTTCCAAGGGTATATAATGACGAGTAGTATGGCATTGACTTATCAAAACCTGCACCTTGAAATAAGAAATGCAGCTTGTCTTTGAATTTTGTGAACAATGTTTGAATAAAATTGTGGAGTGCATGCTGTTGAGCTTCTCACGTGCGTTGATCATCGAAGAGTTATCCCCATGCAAGAGGCTCGTATCGTGGGGCTCGTGTCGGTATGATCAGATCATTCCAAGGGCCATTATCACTGGTCTTGTTTTTTCTGTAGAAAACTAGGACTCAAATTCGCGGTTATCAATAGATCTTCGGAAGCATTGTTCCAGTTGAGCCCCCAATTCCATCAATGGATCAAATACCAGACGCTATCGTCTGTAGGGTCGAGGAATATGCGGAAGAGCCCACGGCAAATGTAATCTACTGTCAGCTTGAAGCAATAACCAGACTAAGATCAATTCGCCTCAAAAACAATTCAGGAGCCAGGGGTGAACGATCAAGAAAATAATATTGCCAAGTTAGCTATCAGAACACAGCATGGAACTCCCATCCATCTAGCCTATACACAGGGTTAAGTCCCAATAATCTCATACGCAGATTTTGCTCTGCGATAACCCTTCAGATCGCTTCGCTTCCCCTCCACCCCCAATCGTCACATCGTTTTCGCACCATACTCGTGGTTTTTCGTATTTAGCTGCCGAAAGCCATCTGCTTCTTGATCTCGGCGATGGCCTTACCAGGGTTAAGACCCTTGGGGCAGGCTCGGGTACAGTTAAGGATAGTGTGGCAACGGTACAGGCTCATCGAGTTCTCGAGGTTGGCCTTTCGCTCGGCGGTGCGCTCATCACGAGAGTCGGCGAGCCATCGGTAAGACTGGAGAAGGATAGCGGGACCAAGGTACTCCTCAGAGTTCCACCAGTAAGACGGGCATGAGGTAGAGCAGCAGGCGCAGAGAATGCACTCGTAGAGACCATCGAGCTTGCGGCGGTCCTCCTTGGTCTGTCGGTACTCCTTGCCCTGTGAATTGGGTTAGTAAAGGCGAGTGTGTAAGTGAGAAAGGGGTCGTACATCTTCGGCAGGGGTATCGCGCTGGAGGTAAGGCTTGATGCTCTTGTACTGCTTGTAGAAGTGTGTCAAGTCAGGGACAAGGTCCTTGACGACGTAGGTGTGAGGAAGAGGGTAGATCTTGACGTCGGAAGCAGCCTCGGTGGGGATTCGGCCTGATTATATGTATTAGTCCTTCATTCTCTCAATGTGATATGCCGCATGCGACCCGGGCGAAGGGGGGTCATACACAAGCAAGCAAGAGTGTTCTGTCCGTTGATGTTCATGGCGCAGGAACCGCAGATACCCTCACGGCAACTTCGTCGGAAGGTCAGAGTAGGGTCGAGCTCGTTCTTGATTCGGATGAGGGCATCGAGAATCATAGGTCCGGTCTTGTTGAGGTCCAAAGTGTAGGTCTGGAGACGGGGCTTCTCGCTGGGGGTATCAGGGTTCCATCGGTAGATCTGGAAGGACTTCAACTTGGAGTCAGAGTCCTTGGGAGGCTCGCTGACGGAGGCCATTGAGCGAGTAAAGACAGCACCGGGTCGAAGGGCAGCCGTCCTTGAGACGGCGCCGACAATTCGGGAGGAAGATCGAAGAGCAGCCATGGCGACGAGTTTATTCGAGTCGAATCGAATCGTGGAGATACAATTGCGACTGGGACCGGAGGAGAGAGACAGTCAAACTTGGCAACGTATAGTTAGAGCTCTGGTCAGACAATTGGCAGGAAAGAAATGCCGTACAATCTCCTCCGATAGAGTTGAATTGTCGATTCGCAAAGGGTGGCGTATCAAAGGATTCTCGTCGTCATGTATTGGGTAGGCAAACCTTCCTCGGTTATTGCACTTAACACTGGGACCTACGGCTTTCCTCTGGCCAATCAGAAATTAGGGATTGTCAACTTCGGCTTCACTGGTCTCGGAATCGGCAGGAACGGGCTCGTGAAAGCACGTGACCTACGGATATAGATCACGGATCAATAACGGCTATCAATAAATGCGGAGATGAGGTTCCAGCAAAACTTGGAGAAGCTGGCAGTGGCTTGCGCCTTGCACCGCCCCTTTTGTGCATTCGTTTACATGACTGTGGCTTGCCCCTGCGTCCTTGTTCCGAGGAATTGGTTAGGTATGTGGAAGGACGAAGGACAGACATTGGCGATTGGAGGGGCTTGGCCAGTCAAGATTAGATAACAAGTTGGTAAATCGGGCGCTCAACAACTTTGTTTCTCCGTTCGCGATTCCACTTCTCTCATGACACCAATTTTTTTCTCTTACGATTCTCTTGGCAAAGATGGTTTCTCTCTAATTTCTATCGGATTTTAATCGTTATCAATATCTGAAGTCCCTCGCCCTTCGCCGCTCCAAACCGTCACCATTCGCATCGATTCTTGTCTGGACGATCCACTTTCTAGCCCTCCATGGCTGCACCCTACAACCGACTTGCTACGGCTTCATGGCGAACACTTGCTAAAGGTTGGTCGCATCGTCTCTACAGGGCTTCATGGTTCTAATTGACATAGCTCCGGTGCAATCTTGCTCCCGACTTCGAGCCCATCCTCATGTCGCAATGACTTCGTGCCCACGATCTAAACTCTACTCCACCTCGACCGACACATCCAGGTTCTCCTACCATGTCGCATCTTCCTTCATTGCCAAGGATAGACCCTATGACCCCTCCACTCACGTTTTTCACTTCAACCCGTACAATCGAATTCAACCCCCTCGGAACCGTCGACCCTCCGCCCGTCCTGAATCTGGACACGACGCCTTCTTTGTCAGCAGGATCAACGACTCCGGCTCAGTAGCCTTTGGTGTTGCTGACGGTGTTGGGGGCTGGGTAGATTCTGGAGTCGATCCTGCTGACTTCTCTCACGGATTTTGCGATTACATGGCATTGGCTGCCCACGAACATCAGACCAGCTCCGAACCCCCTTTGACGGCCAGAAGGTTGATGCAGAAGGGATACGATGCAATCTGCAATGACCGCAGTCTTCATGCTGGCGGTAGCACAGCATGTGTAGCTATCGCCGGAGCAGATGGAAACTTGGATGTTGCGAACCTTGGCGATTCCGGCTTCCTGCAACTTCGACTTAATGGCGTTCACACATATTCAGACCCTCAAACCCACGCCTTCAACACGCCTTTCCAACTATCTCTCGTCCCTCCCAAGGTTGCCGCTCGCATGGCAGCTTTTGGTGGTGCCCAGCTCAGCGACCTCCCCCGGGATGCTGACGTTACCCAGCATACACTCCGCCATGGCGATGTCCTTGTTTTTGCGACCGATGGAGTTTTGGACAACCTCTTCAACCAAGATATCCTCCGAATTGCCAGCCGAGTCTTGGTATCTACAGGCGCCTGGGTGATGACCGATGCCGGCGGTGTTCGTGTGGCAGATACATTGGATCCTCTGGTCGACTTTCCCCCAGCTTCCGAGGGCAAACGAACTGTAACACTTCAGAGCGCACTCGCTACCGAGATCGTGGCAGCGGCCAAGCGAGCCAGCGTTAACACAAAACTTGATGGCCCATTCGCCAAGGAGGTCCACAAATACTATCCTCAAGAAAACTGGCACGGCGGCAAGGTTGATGACATTTGTGTCGTGGTGGCAGTAGTCAACGAGACAGCTCCCGCTGTGAAGAGCAAGCTATGATTTCTTTTGTCACCTGATTTACGGCGCGATTTCATGATAGAGCAGAGGATATGTTATAAAGACGGGAACGCAAGCATTTTGGTGGTTTATTATCTTGGGACGTTTGGAGTCATTAAGTCAGTCACATAGACGGCAGAGGAAGCGCCGCGGCTTGCTTGAATCATGGAGTTGTATATGGATCGGCGTCAAGAGATGGGATCATATCCATTCTTAATAACAAAAGTAGCTCTGATTCATGTTGCTTCTTCAGTCTTGGGCCCCACAGAATCATAAAACTACCTAAATCTTACCTCACGTATCTCTAGGTCATCCTTAACAGATATTGACCCCATAAGCCTTACGCCTGAAGAGATCAGATGAGTGAGATAGATACTCGAAGCTTGATGTGGTTTGTCCTTCCAAATGAAATGGGCTTGAAAATAGAAAATAACTAAAACTACTAAGACATCAGATTAATATAGAATGATTCATTCAATACAATTTACGTATACTGTGCTTGTCATGACACAGCGACTCAGAACGAGAAATATTTCCATGATGAGTTGAGGTGCAGGGTAATCTGAGTGTGGAAAAGACACAACCATGACATCACTTATCTGGTGTAAGAGAGCCCATATTTCGCTCCGAGCCTGGCAGATATCCCTTTTCATGATAATAATGGGCTGTAGTTTTTGGTTGAAAAGATGACAGAGATCTACATTGTAAGTTCAACCGATCATTTACTTGCTCAGCCGATGTACGTACTCACATAACGATAGGCTGGTGCTATTGCAGCCTTCACAGTAGACGTCTTGGTCTACCCACTTGACACCATCAAGACTCGTATCCAGAGTCAAGATTACATCAAGACATACTCTGAAAGCTCCAAGCAGAAAATATGGGCTGTGCGAGGTTTCTATCAAGGCATTGGAAGCGTAGTACTAGCTACTCTTCCAGCGGGTTAGTTATGAAAGTGCAAGTATGAGAACTTGCTCAGCTGATACAATTCATAGCGGGCTTATTCTTTTCGACATATGAAAGTGCCAAGCGAGTTATCGGTAATGCGACACCATTACCACAGCCATTAGTTCATTCAACAGCCTCAGGAGTAGCAGAGATGGCATCTTGCTTAGTCCTCGCACCAGCAGAAGTCATTAAGCAGAACGCTCAAATGTTACAGAGTAATAGTCACGAGGCTGCAAAATCCGGGTCGTCAACTTCACTACAAGCATTCCGTCAGCTGGCCGGTAACGGTGTTTCACGGCGTTTGTTTACAGGCTACACAGCACTCGTTGCACGCAATCTGCCATTCACAGCCCTTCAGTTTCCAATCTTTGAGCACGTGCGAGAAACATATTGGAGCTCACGAGGTTCCGGTGCTTCGGAGCCGGGACTGATCGAGACGGGGCTGGTTACGGGACTAAGCGCCGGAAGCGCGGGATCGATAGCGGCGTTCATAACGACACCTAGTGATGTAGTCAAGACGAGGATGATGTTGAGCGCTGGGGACCAGAGTCAGAGTCAGAGCGAAGTTTCCGCCAAAATAGAGGGGAAGCAGCCGAAGAAGGGGGCGTGGAAGGTGACGAAGGAAGTTTACCAGGAGAGGGGAGTGCGGGGGTTCTTTCGGGGTGCGGCTCTGCGGTCAGGGTGGACAATGCTGGGGAGTGGACTATATCTTGGGTCGTATGAGATGGCTAAAGTTTGGTTGAGAAGGGGGAAGTCAGATGCGGAAGATGATGGTGCGTTGTGATGGAGTGAGATGTAAGTGGTGATAGACCAATTAGACAACGACATCCCAAGATATTCAATTGTACTCAGCTTTAAAATGCATCAAGGAATGCGTTGAGATGTCGTAATGCTAGTGATCGAACCTATTTCATTGCTAATAATGTTGTAAACTCAACGAACTGGACCGTAGATCTTATGTCGACATACCCGCGGCTTCTGACGCCTTCAGAGGAGTTACGTACAATAGCCCGAAGAAAACTCGTGTTAGTTTCGCAAGTCATGGACATCATAATTATCCTCGAGTTGTAGGACGCAATCAGGTCATATGGCATTGTTATATAAACAAAGAATCACCATCTCTGAAAGTGTCCAGCTGACTTCGATGTAGTATTGCAGCGAGTTGTAGTTCAAGATCTTCGGTTGGGACATTTTTAGCGCCAACCACACATGTCACTGCCTTCGGCTGCGCTAGCCTGCAGCCTTTTCTGTCAAGGACCCCTGGTTACACAAAAGTGTATTCTTTCTTTCTTTGTACCGACTCTCCGCATGAAGCCGAAACCGGGGAAACGGTTGTCGGAGTATTCTTTTTGGCGGTGAAGCCTGAAGGATCAACCTTATCGCTTGTATATTCGACCCCGAATTTCATCATGACTTGGTGAGAAGTCGCCATAGACACACGTCTTTGAGTTTGATATGTGCAAGCATGGCGTTCCTCCGACAGAGACATACTTTCGGTATCCCTTGTCTTCAATCTCTGGCTGCCTCTTTTACAGACAAAACGAAGTGTAAAAACCTCCCAACTTGCATGGAAACCCTGGCTGACTCAGGGATACGCTCCTGACCGGTCTAGGCCGATGAGTGCCATGTCTTGAGACGTCCGTCTAGCCGCACTAACAAGTAACTACCGGCAGAGAGGCCCTTTTAGACATTCTTCACCGACCCACATGTGCGACTTGTCGTTGTCTGGCTCGGATGGTGTCATTTAGCACGTTATTCAAGGCTTGATGGTCTAAGAGGTCGTAGAAATGGACGTTCCGTTTCGTGTGACAATAAAAGGCCGATGGCTCGCTCGTAGTTGACTCCCCCGGACTCGTAGCTCTTTATATAAACCCCCTCAATCCTGCAACATTACCTGTCGATATATCCAAGGACGCCCATCCTGACTTGACCGAATACTCGATACAGCAACCTAAAGGAAGTCTCAACAGGAACCACAATGGCAACTGCGGGCGTTCAAACAGCTCCTGGAGCGGCACTCGATGTCTTTTCCAAAGCTGCCGCTCAAGCCGATGTGACAGAGGTCGGCTCGGAACTCGGTGCTGGTAAGCGGTACATGGTACAATCGCCGTACACTGAACAAGAGCATTTACTTGATCTCGACACTCTCGACAACGAAAATGAACTCCTTGCGCGAGCACTGAGTAAGCTCCATGTTCTTCGCGACGACTATGCAACGGCACCCTATACAGAATCCTTCAACTGGCCGCAAGTTATCGAGGAATTGAAACGCCTTTCTGTCGAATCTGGCAAGGATTTCAAGGAGACGTCATTTTATATCGTGGCGTTCCGGTCGCGGATCAAGAAATCGACTGAGTATGCTGACCTTGGCCGCCTTGATAAAGGGGCGCATGCTGAGGCCGTTGCGAGTGGCGGCTTTCTGAAGTGAGTTGCAAAATCGTGCGCGTGACTCCCATGCACCTATTAACACGAACAGGTATTGGTTCGGAGAGCCTGACTCAGAGCTGGCCAACTTGGCAACCTGCGTCTGGCGGTCACGAGAGGATGCTAAGAATGGTGGTACTGGTCCAGCTCATCGAAAGGCTGCTGGAGCAACTCGCTCCATGTACGCATTCTGGAGGATCGATCAACATCGGCTCATCATCCGAGACAATGTTGAGAGCTGGGAGATTATCCCCTGGCAGGATTAAGAATAAGGTTCAGCTCCTGAAAGTTGAAACCTTTCGCTCACCAAGTTCATGCGGCGTTGGATATCGATCTTTTTGAAGTTTAGAAGAGAGCAGGCTGGGAAAAGAATGGCGTTTATTGGAAGAAGATTGATTCAACATGGGTAACTGGCTAGGTAGACGATAAAATGGTATGGGAAATACAAGATAAAATAGAAAAGTTTAGATTCTCTGATAATATCGCTGCTGAGAATGCTGAAGATGGTGTAAATGTTGTGAAGTGAACAAGGGTTAGGTGCTGTAGCTCAGACCGAATCGCAGAAGACTCAAGAGATAAAGTACACATATATCCTGCATCATATATCGTATAGTTTGATTGCAATACTGGCCATTTTTCGTGGAAACATCCTCTGATGCCGTCGAATTCTTGACCTGCCTGGTGGTGAAGACGAAGATATTCGCTCGGCTCTGTAGCGTCAGGAGCGGGATATATAATCTGCCGCGCCTCACCGCCTCGACATCCCACAACGCCCACAAATGAGTACACGAAAAGTTTCGATATTCCCACCTTCAGAGTCTCGAGGCCTTGCAACACCACCCGCCCCTTTCGCGATCGTAGCGCCGAACCTTTCTCCGTCTCTCGCGGCCCCGTGAATATCTCCTCCCGAATTTTTGTCAAGATGGCGGACGCTCCCAACGATGCGCCTGCTACTGCGCCTTTCCAGGCCGTCCAAGTCGAGGCTCTGGTGAGTTGAATATGCCCCACCTTTGGTCTTTGAGACCCCCTCTTGAAGGAGTAGAAGAGAATAATAGGACTGACCTTGGTTGGTGGTGTAGGTTATCATGAAGATTGCTAAGCACTGTTCTTCTGCTTTCCCTTCCGTCGCGACCGGAGCTATTGTTGGTATGGAGAACGAGGGTCTCCTCGAGGTCACCAACACGTTCCCTTTCCCTACCGTCGACCCCGCTACCACCGATAGCCACCAGAACGATGCTTCGCAGATCGCCGCTGCTGCTCCCCGACAGAAGAGCAACATTCATTATCAGAACGAGATGATTCGACATCTTAAGGAGGTCAACGTTGATGCCAATAACGTTGGTTGGTACACAAGTGCCACTATGGGCAACTTTGTCAACATGAACTTCATCGAGAACCAGTTCCACTACCAAAGCGCCAACGAGAACACTGTCGCCCTCGTATACGATGCTAGCAAGAGTTCTCAGGGCAACCTGACCTTCCGGGCTTTCCGCCTGTCCGCTGCTTTCATGAGCGCCTACAAGGAGGGCAAGTTCACAACTGAGAGGTACGATGATGTTATACCAAACTGGAGATAGAGATACTAACCAGTAATAGCTTGCAAAAGTCCAAGCTCGGCTTCAAGGATATCCTCGCCGAGGTTCCCGTCAACGTCCACAACTCTCACCTCCTCACAACCTTCCTCCACCAGATTCCTTCCGCTCCCGTTAAGGGCGATATTGAGCAGCCCTCATCGCTGGCTGACCTCAACCGCAATGCTCTCGAGCCCCCTCTGTACCCCTCCATCGACAACCTCGACCTTGCGATCGACCCCTTCCTCGAGAAGACCTGCGATCTTCTGCTCGAGAGCATCGAGTCTCACTACACTGACCTCAACAACTTCCAATTCTACCAGCGACAACTCGGCCGTGAGCAGGCCAAGATCACACAATGGCAGACCAAGCGCAAGGCTGAGAACGCCCAGCGTGCCGCTGCCAAGCAGGCTCCTCTTCCCGAGGACGAGTGGCAGCGACTGTTCAAGCTTCCTCAGGAGCCCAGCCGACTGGAGGGTATGTTGAACGCGAAGCAGGTGGAGCAATACAGCAAGCAGGTGGATGGATTCACAGCCAACGTCACTTCCAAGATGTTTGCTGTGCGGGAGAATCTGATGCCAAAATAAATGGAGAACGGGCGAGACGGGGTTAAAAAAGTCTCGGGGGATTTCAGGAATACGAGACGCTCAGTGATGGTTTGCATTGGCGGCGTTCCGGACAATGTGGAATAATATCGAGTGCTGGTCTAGATTTTAAAGCGTTGAGAAAGAGAGGAGCACTTGATGAGCACATGATGGACCAGACCAGCCTGACGTTGATGTTGATGTTAAGAGCCATGAAGAGAAGGACACGACTGAAGTCTTGGTCTTGAAGCTGGCGTCGTAGATAGCGCCTGCAAACCAAGCTCTCCAAGTTTAAGAGCATTGGAACAATTAACGTTTTAAGAAGTTTATGTACTGTCTCTTTTTGCTGTGCTTGAGAACAGATTCGGGTGAGATCTGAGGTGTTTTATGCATGTGCTAAGACAAAGGGTTCTATGATAAGAAATATCTCATGCTGTGACCAGGTATGCAATACCATCTGAAGCTATTCGTTCATATCCTGGGGCAATGTAAACCAAAGAGGTACCTCGGAGTTGAATATCTCTCAGAACCTTCGGATATACAAGTTCAGGTATCGGTAGGTAGCTGACAGGGCGATCAATGACCCGTAGTATTCGCGTGAAGCGGTGCTCGGCTTCCGAGCGGGGAATATCAAGGGTTGAAGTCAGCACCACTGGCTGCATTGAATTGTCTGTACGATGCAAGTTAGGGACAGTTCGAAGTAATCAATTGATGAAGAAATGGTTCATCTTAGATAGCATCAAGTTTAGCTACTTTTACCCAGTGGTTGAACGAGAAAAATCAACGTGGTCTCCTCGCTAGTCCCGTCCTCCCCATCCGTATTCGTACCAAGACCTGGAGGAGCTTCTCATCATGAGAAAGCTCCTCTTATTTTTTCTCTGGTGGATTCTCCGAGTCCCTGAGATCCACTCGGCGGTACCTTTTTGGCGCTTCAATCCGTTTTCGAGGTACCATCGTCCAGGGCCAACCAACCACCCGTTTACAAGTACCTTAGCCTAGAGATCGACTCGAGTCGGAGTGCACTTGTCTGTGCCCCGCCTCAAAATGGCTGGGCCTCAATGGCAAAGCAGAAAATTCTGCCCCTCATTTTGCCGTCCATTGCATTCACCGCCCGCAAAAAAAACCCCACTAGCACTGGCAGGCCCTGCAACCCCTCCCCCTCCAAACGCCCTCAGCCCATAGCAGGGGAGAAACCTGCCCCGCCCCATGTTATCTCGTTGTCTGGTCTTTCATCTGCTTTGATCCATTCTTCCTTCAAACTAGACTACATATTCCTCCTCTTCCCTTTCTTTTTCTGCTTTTCACTTCCTCTCTTCTATTCTTCTTTTCCTCTCATCAATCCTTCCTTCCATCCCTCCCTCCTCACATCAATCATCATGTCTGCTCCCGCCCACAAGTTCAAGGTCGCTGACCTTTCTCTGGCCGCCTTTGGCCGCAAGGAGATTGAGCTCGCCGAGAACGAGATGCCCGGTCTCATGCAGACCCGAGCCAAGTATGCTGCCGACCAGCCTCTCGCCGGTGCCCGCATCGCTGGCTGCCTTCACATGACCATCCAGACCGCCGTCCTCATCGAGACCCTCACTGCTCTCGGTGCTGAGGTTACCTGGACCAGCTGCAACATTTTCAGCACCCAGGACCACGCCGCC